>VZRV01009571.1:13159-50705 GCA_013398115.1 Falcunculus frontatus | reverse complement strand
CCTTCCCTCCCGCTCCCCACAAGCCGCGCTCCCAGCCCAAAAGCGAGGGCGCGGGGGGCCGGCAGCAGGGTGGGCGCAGGCTGCCTTACCTCTGCTCCCGCGCTACCAGGGATTCCCCGTGGTTCCGCCAGGAATTTTGGAGAGCCATCCTTCAAGGGTTTTTAGTTCTGTCTTTCTCTCTCTTCCTCCTCCTCCTCCTCCTCTTCCCGTGTTGTGACTGGATTTATAAAAAAAAATAAAAAAAGACAACTCCATGTAAGCTCGCAGCCAGGGCACGGCGAAGTCTGGGGCTCCGGGGGGAGGGAGCAGCGGAGGGAGGGTCACAGCTCCATGCCTTACAAAAGGCAACCCAAAGCCTGGATCTTTTTTTAATATCCTACACAAAACGCCGCCGCACATATACACGTAAGGCAGGCCCCAGACCTGGCGCTAATTAGGTTTTTGCCAAAAACTGTCGAGGTTCAGCCTATGACACGAATAAACGCAACGGGGCTGGGAGTTACGAGCCCTCACCTGCCCCGAGCCCCCCCGGCGCTCAGCCCTCACCTGCCTGAGCCTCCCGGAGCGGGCGCCCAGGAGGGCGAGGGTTTATGGGGCGCGTCGAGAGCTCCCACGACGGCGGGGACCCAGGGTCAGCCGTAACCACGCGGCACAGACCTGGACTACCTCAACCTGAGTGCTATTCCAGGGGTATTTTTGCACAAATTAATTTTACTATTTCACAGCTCCACTCACAGTGGAAAAAAGGAAAAAAAAATAATAATCAGGGTTGTGTATCCCCTTGCAAACGTCACAGAAGCAGCATCGCGTGTGCCGGGACGGGTCTCCAGGAGCACAGGCCTATTGTTCTAAGGACACGGCTTTTGTGAGCGGGGCAGCACAGCCAGGCTGGAGCAGGAGGAGGAGGAGGAAGAGGGGAGGGAAGCCCTTGCACAAGCACACCGTGCACCGCAGACACTGTTTCACACCCTCGCATTAGATGTTTGCTGAAAATACAAGGTGCACGCGTGTGGCACTTTTTTCCAAACATGTCATTACCGGGAATGATTAAGGGCTTCGTTGCTTCCTAGTGCAAGGTCTCGGCTTGGATTGCTGCTGATGGCTGAATTCCCCTGTACACCTCGCAACATGATTTTAGTGCGAGGATTGGGGGGGGAAAATGCACTTTATTAAATGGTTTTTCGTATGCGGAATATTTAGGAAAGAGTCAAATTTATTTTTGCAATTGGCAAAAGCAAATTTGCTCCTAAGCCAACCCGTCGCAAGTGGTGTTTCACGCCGGAGAACACTTTTATGGAGAAGTTACAAACCCCTGAAATACGCGTTGTCTGTCAAAGGCTGGGATGCTCCTGCCCGGGCGGGCACAGAGCGGTGTGTCCGTGCACCAACTCCGTGCGCGTGGGGAACTGAGGGGAGCGGCGGGGCCGAGGCACACAATGGGAGCTGGAGGCGAGCAAGGAGGTAGAGGGGGGTCTGCCCGTGTCCCCCCGGCCAGGAAAGCAGGTCACTCCTTATCAAATGGGTAAGCAAACACCAAAACAAAGCGTAGGGCTGGATTTTGACGAGCCAGACACGCTTTCTTATAAAAAATAATTTCCCTGCCTTTGTTTCTCCTCTTCTCCTTCAAAGCGAGGGGAAGAGAGGGCTGCTGTGTTCACACTGGCTTTCCAAGGGAAAAAAGGTGATTTTTAAGAATCTGCCCACCAAGCATGAGTTACTTGTCCTCCCCCCTCGAAAAAGAAAAAAGGAAAAAAAATCCTCAACAAGACTCAAAGGATCCCTGAAATAAAGAAGAAAGAAAAACATCCAAAACATTAGACACAGAAACATTATATTTCAATATTATCATATGAATTAAATGTAATCCTTGAAGCGACTCGTCCCAGGGGTCACATATTAGGCCATTTTTTTCTTTTTTTTTTTTTATTTAATAGAGGTCACCCAGGCTGAAAAGCAGAACCCAAATGAAAAGCATCTTCAATGTGGTTATAACATGAGCTGGACGAGGTCAGGCAGTGTCTTGTATGGCCTCATAAAAAATACATAACCAGACAGCCTAATAGTATTTCTTTGCATTCATTTTTGGATGGGAGCTGGCGGGTGGGGGAGGGGGCCGGGAGAGGGCCACAGCCGCTTGTGCATTTCCATAATGGGCAGCTTCTCCTACATTCCAGTTAAGGAAAAAATGAACATTCATTTTAACACATCCCTGGGTTAGTTCACTTTAAAGAATCATCCTACAGACAATTCCTGTGGCCGCGAGAAAGTGAGAGAGGAGGGAAGCATCGCCCATCTCTCTCTCTCTCTCTCTCACACACACACACACACACACACACACACACACACGTGTTTACTGTAGACATGCTACCGTCATGCTTAATTGGGAGTGCAACCACCTTGGGCTTGCTTTCATCAGCACTGGCTTATGGATGTTGTTATTTGTCCATACACCCATCCAGGCTGATGAATTTGAATTATTTCTCTTCTGAAGAGAAGCAGAGGAACCCCCCATTCCAAGGAGTCCCTCTATCCACACTCACTGGGGAGGGGTTTGCCCACCGCTGGGATTTACACAGGTTTTAGGTGGGAGAGGGGGCAAGAGAAAGGCAAGGCGTAAAAGGGGAAGGGGGTGTGTGTAAATAAAAATAGCCAGTGCTAAAAATGCCGGGTGAGAAGAGAATCTGTAAATCTCGCCTCCCTTCCCCCTCCCCAAATGCCGCCTGGAGCCGGGTGACCCTGCGGGGAGCGGAGCCGCAGAGGTGACCCGATGCTAACCAGCCTGTTAGAACTAATAAGGTGTGCGCCTAAGCCAGGGGCTGACACTGGGGCATTGTGGAAATAACTCTCCTTGTTATTGCCCATCCTCAGCTTGAAATTTACTGCTCCTTTGCATTATTAAAGAGACAGCTTGCGTGCGCGATGGGGGAGAGGCTGGGCAGGAGGAAGCACCGCGCACGCTTTTTTAATGGTATGTTTGTGCTCTCTCTAGTCTTTAGATTCAGATTCGGAGCATTAAAGCATGCTGGGTTAATAGGTTGTTATTTATTATTAGAATAAAATCTGTTTAGCAAAATAAAAAAAGAATCTTTTTTTTCCCCTCCACTATGGCAAACGGTTAGAAAAAAGGAAAGGTGTGAAGCATCTCAGAGAAGATCAGGCCAAGGCCTTGTGGGACAAACCCTGCCCCAAACATTTCCAGTAACACTGCTCCACATTTACATCAGATGTGAGCAGAGCTTAAAACACCCAACATGGTGGATAACAGGGACTGCATGATGGAAACACAAAAGGACCTGCTGCATCGTGGGGCCATCCTCAGCAGGGCCACGTGAAAGGGTGTCAGAAACACCTGAAATCATTCCAGGGTTCTCTGTAAATATGGAGCCATTTGGCATCTCGGGGTTTTGCTTTTCCAGCAGTTGGGCAATGATAAAACTCAAAGATGAACAGGGTGGAAAAATCTACTTTGTCTTGATCCCTGCTTCCACTGCACCTCCAGCACCCATCCTCCACCCTCTGAGCTGATTCCCACAACATTCCCAGGATAACGGGTGAGACTCCCCGGAAAGGGTCCCTGCCAGGTCCCTGCAGGGGGGCACACACCAACCCCACGATGTACATTTGCACCTGAGAGATCAGATTTTACAAAAACTGAGCTGAGCTGCTCTTTCAGATGCTTTTGCCTTCTCTGAGTCAGTTTTTATGGACAGGCATTTTCAGCTTGACCTTTGAGGGGCTGCAGAGCCCATCTGGCACCAGCAGGGCATAGGCAGAGCCTGCAGCCACTGCTGCCAGGGGAGCCCCTACCAGAATTAGGACTCAAGTATTATTAATTTTCTGCAGCAAAGCAGCTGAGTGCACACGGGAGACATTGCTGAGAACGGGGATCAATGATAAATAACATCCTCAATGTAAATACAGAACAGGATTGAGCCATTCATGGCAATTGGCTGAGCCAAGGGTGGCTTCCATGGAGCTGAGCTGAGGGGGTGGGTGGTTTATGGTCAGGGATTCCACAAAATCAGCTACCGGAGGGATTTGAGAGAATTCTTAAGAGCACATGAGAGCCACAGCAATTCTTGAGCTGTCCAAGGCAACTGGGTTTTCCTGCATGTTCAGAGACATTCTTCTGAAAGGTTAATGTGAGCAGCTGCTGGGAAGACCTGGGATGACAGTGGGAATCAGTGGTGGAAATTTGATAAGATACATGTAACTGCCATTATACACTGAAACAATGTAAATTTTATATATGTACATATCTGGTCCTGCACATTCGGGGACCAGAGGTGGGGTTTGAAACGAGACCCCCAGAGCACACCAAGCTCTCTCTCGGAGAGCCGGAGTGTCCCACAGCACCTTGAACAGGTGTGAACATGTCCATCACTTCTGTCCCAAACCACCCTGTCCCCATCACAACCAGCCAGGGTCAGTGACATCAGTGCACAGAGCAGGCTGAAATACTGACTAAACGTTGTGGGAATAAATTACAAATGAAAAGCTTCAGAGCAAGGGGTAACTGCCAGCTGAGGCAAGGAAACAAAATCCAGGTTTTTGAAAGTACCAAATATAAACAAGGAATTAAAGCTGATACCTGACAAAGAGGTAGAAACAAATCAGAAGTCTCACTGCCCCCTCCCAGTTATTCCCTTTCTGGCATCCTGATTTCATGAATCATCCAAAGCAGCCAAACAGGTTCTATCTGCATCTGAACATACAGATACTTCCAACTCCTCCGTCCCCAAAGGAGGAAGTAACTTTTATCAATGCATTGTTACATGGCTGCACTTGCCTACACTGTATTTGATCATTTTTGCCTACACACATATTTAATCCTATCCCTCCTATAAGGCATAATAACAGCAAGAAGCATGATGCTCCACATTTTAGTTGGAATATCCAAACGTTTTAGGGTAAAATCAAAGGTGTGGAGACTCAGAGGACTGTGTTAAGCAGCTCTCGTGCTCAGCCTTCAGGTGGTAACGCTTAAGTAACGAGAGTATTCGAACCGTGACAACACTCTACCGGATTTAAAAATACAATTTTCAGAACTGATTGCCAAACTCTGATCTCAGGAGCATGCCCATTTTTTTCGCTCTACCAGCTGATCCCATAAAAAGTACTGTTTCTCCTTAGAAACCCAGGCAAAGTCAGGCTGCCAGAGAGGAGCAGTTGGATTGGAGAGTTTCTAATCCTCTGCAGCTCTCACAGCAATGTTCTCCTGAATGGACGTCAAAACCACACTTATAAAAACAACAGCTCAAAGGAATCCCTATGTAAGAGGCTGTATCAGTGCCCCCCATAAGGCCCTGTGGTATTTACCTGCCTCACTTCTTTAAACTCTTCAGGAATTTTCTTGCCATTTTGGATTCTCTGGATTATAATGGAATCATAGAATCACAGAATGTGTTGGGGTGGAGGGGACCTTAAAGCTCATCCAGTGCCACCCCTGCCATGGCAGGGACACCTTCCACTGTCCGAGGTTGCTCCAAGCCCCATCCAACCTGGCCTTGGACACTGCCAGGGATCCAGGGGCAGCCACAGCTGCTCTGGGCACCCCGTGCCAGGGCCTCCTCACTCTCACGGGGAAGAATTTCTTTCCAGCATCTAATGTAAATCTACCCTTCTGCAGCTGAAATACATTTCATTCATATGTTATTAATCTAAAATCTGCTTCTCCTGCCTTTGTGGTCTCTAACACGCTTGGAATTGTTGGCTGTGAGGCCGCATTTTCTGTATGGTTTTGTACTGGGCAGAGAGAAGGTGGAAGGTGCTGGGTGTCACCTGCCATTGAATTCTGCTCAGGTTATCAGTACATCCAGAATAAATATGTTCTCATTCCTAAATCTGTAATTCCATGGATGTGCCCATCCGCAGAGCCCCAACAGGCAGGAGCACAACGAGTAGGAGGAACTGAGCCAACACCCCTGTGCTTCCCTGCACTCCCTCAGGCTTCTGCCCTCCCTTGCTCCCAAACATTCCAGCAACCCACAGCCACCTAAAACAGCTTCAAAACAACAGAAAATCCTGCAACTAATCCTGTAACTTTATTATATCCATAACAAATATACAGGTGCATTTTAAGGCATTCTTTTGGGAAACAAATACCCGAATGTTTTGTACAGAACAGGACTCACCTGCTCAATTTCCTAAGCCATGTCATTCTCAGTTATTGAAAAACAGCTCACAAAGCTTTTAGCATCCAAAACCTAATACTTAAATATATGAAGCAACTGCATGTGTCCTCTATAAAGTTCTGAAGGGGTTCGGGGTTTTTGTTCATTCTGGTTTTAGTGCAGAACTGGTACAGAAGACCAAGGTCCCTGTGGTGAAGGTGTGGTTCAGGCCCTGGACATGCCACGTGCTGCATCCTGGGCTGTGGATTGTTCCTCAATGCTCCTGCAGCATGAGGGCAGTGATTCTCCTCTCCATGATTCATCTGTTGTAGCTATTTAAACTAAAACTCCACAAGATACGGAGTGAGATTTTAGCTCCTCACAGCCCAGTGAGTTTGGCTCGCTCCTTATAAACACACACGGTCAGTTAAATGAGTTCAGGTGTCTGTGTAGTGAAATCCTGATCTGGGCTGTGGTGTCTCAGTGCTTTTAGAGTGCTAAGAATAAGAACGTGGTGGCATATCCAGGACTACGCTGCAGCCGCAGAAATGTAAGGTCTCCGTTTTCAGTCATCTGAACGCTGCCAAAACCATCTATGCAGAAAAACACACCGGCAGCGGTCCAGGGCGGGTGATCGGGGAAACGCTTCCTCTTCTCCACTTACAGCCAGCAGTGCTGCATCCGTGTGGAAAACAGAGCAGGAAAGCAGAAATCACAACTGGGATTTCAACCCTGCAGGAACTGAACTAGGAGTGAGAGCTGCAGAGAAGAGCAGTCTTTCAAATGTAGCTGTTGTGGAGGGAAACTGTGGTATGGAACTTGTGGAGGTGAGAACAGGGAAGCCTCAGCGTGTTTCACTACCTGGTGCCTGCACTACCTGGTTCAGGAGAATCCTCTGGCTTACAAGAGGCTCCTCCAAGAGCAGCTGACAGCTCTGTATGGAATAGAGAAAGTCCTGGAGAAGACCTGGGTTCCCACCAAAGGACACAAAAGGAAGCCTACAAATCATTAAATAAATCACCAAATCTGGCTACAACTGAGAGTGATGTGGAGGAAGATGCTGAATTTCTCTCAGTGATGAAATTTGCTCCTTTTTAGGCCTATTTCAGGAAGATATTTCAGAGTCTAAAATACTTTGTTGTTAGGGGAAAATAAAAAATATTCAGCTTTTTTTGTTAAGGATCAGGCTACAACTCTGAGCTGTCATAAGCACAAAAATCTGGTTTCCAAACATCAAAAAGAATAGAATCTCATCCCCCCTCCCCCAATGGTCAGTTAATGCAGAATAATTTTTTTTGTTGCTGCTCCTTAAGAATTTCAGAATCACATAGTCAACATTCCAATTTAACTATTAAGAGATGGAATGAGTATGCTTATCTTTCAAAATTAAGATCTAAAATATTCTGCATCATCTCGATATTAGTGTTATTCTCGTTTCTTAAAGGGTATGGGTGTGGCTCTGCACTGTAAGAGGTGCAGAGGAATTCTGATTAGGTTTCCTTAATGAATTGGGGCCTATGTTAATAAAAACCAAGGCATGAACTTTAAAAATACCCAGTTGTAATTCCCCAAATGCCCTTAATTTGGAATAAGGACGTCTTTATTTTATTTCATTTAATGGTTCTTAACATTAGGACCAAGAAACCACTGCCACTAGTGGAATTCCTTTGAGTCACAACCACAACAGAGCTGACTCATTCATAAATTTTACTGTTTAATGGAATTCTAGAGACTATAGTTAAAGAGCCAGTGGTTTGGAGAAATTCAACTAAGCCAAAAAAGCCACTTATTCTGGATGGAGTGATCATGAGTTGAACTATACTGGTACAGGAGGAGTAACCTTCCTGTGTAACCAGGTCCTGAACAGCTCAAATCCTCCTGAAGCTTTGTGTTCCTAAATCAGACATTTTTGGAGAGACATGCAAACATTTGAAAAATACCAAAATAAAAGTGAAAGAAATAAAAAATTGTAAAATTAGCTGTGTGAAAATTTTAAGTATGAAGCCATGAAACTGAACCTACATCCTTCTGCCTCCAGCTTGCTCCTCACCTCCCTCTGCCTGCCCAGGGACTGGATATATACGACACAGGGAATAAACAAAATCTCTTCCAGACAGATCAAGAAGAGCATTGTAAGAACAGACAGTCAATTAAATATTATCTGCAATTCTTGTGCCACATCTTTAAACACAAAAGCACAAAGCCATTCCCTTCTACCAGCAGCTTACTCGTGTAAGTGCCAGCTGACAGGTCTCATGCACGATGAAATAGATATTCCGACTAACGCCATGATTATTCCTGGAATTGTAAATACAGGGGGTGTTGGCACTGTGACTTTAACGAAAACCACAAACTATACACGCGGCACAGACGTTCTGCTGCACAGTTTAGATTTAATCTCCAAAGTCGTGGCATATGGCGCAGGCGGTTTTTATACAAAGACGTGGAAATGTACACAAAGAAAATGTACTCCAAAACAAGGCCCAAGCCCTACCCAATGTAATTTTGTGCTCATTAATTGAAACAGAATCAGCCCAGCCCAGCTGCCCCTCAGTGACTCCCCTTCCATGGAACTGAGAACTGGGGCCAGCTCCAGTGGGGTTCCCACGCCACGGCCCCGTGACCACGGACTGCGACCTCTGGATCCGTATCCGTGACCTCCGTTTGGAAGCGGTGATCTTGGAGGAAAACAACTCAACTGGCTTCAGCTAATTATAATTTAATTAAGAGACATTTTTCCTTCAGAAGAATGAAAAACTTCAGTTGGCTTTCAGCAGAACTATGGATTTTGCCAGGTGAGCTGAGCTCATCTCTCACTCAGTCGATCACAAACCCTGTTTGTGATTCCGATCCCACCATCACCACTGGCTTCACTTTCTGCAATGCCTCTGGGAAGGAATTATCCCAAATGTCACCATTGCTCTACTTGATATTGCCAGCTCAGTCTCTCAGCGGGAGGCAAAAACAGCTGGACTCTCAAATAAGATTTTGAATTAATAAAATGTAATTGTTTGAATTAAAATTAGTCTCTTTACATTTTTCTACTCTGCATTTCATTGTTAAATTCAGATCTGAAATTACAGTTTCCTTTGCTAGTTTTATAGCCTCCTTTTCTACCCTAAAGTTAGGATAAGTTATTTGGAAAGGAGAATGAGTTTTTACAGAAGGCACAAAGAATAAAGGACACATGGGTTTAGCACCAAATAATTCCCATCTGGAAGTCTGAAGCCAGGGCTTCAGGAACTTTCACCTTTTATTTAACCTGCTTATGCCGATCACAGTTCCAAAGTATGTGGACATGGTATTTCCTAAAGCTAAAAAAAGCCCTGAAAACTGATCATAAGGAAGGATTTAGGGGGAAAACAATCCAAACCATAAAAGAAACATATTAAGTGTCCAAAAAGACGACTGGACAATGAAGAAAGGTGACAACTTCAGCTGAAAGGAGTCTCGGTTTATCAGTGATATAAAGTCAGCAATTAAAATAGAAAACCCAGATGACAAATGGAAACAAGGGCAATAGGTAATAAGTAAAATAAACCAGAAGCTGTGGGCAGCAGGACATGAGTGGGGAAGGCTGAAGAGAGCAGGAAAATGGTTACAAAGTTGGGGTATTCAGCTTTACAGTGTAGTAGAACACACAGAAGTCATAGCTCTGATGTAAAACCACAATGAGATGACGATGGCAAAGTGGAAAACATAAAGCAGAAAACCTAGAAATCTTCACAGTTCTTACTTCAAAGAAAGGATTTTGAGAAAGTTACCAAAGAACCATGAAGCACTTAAGAGGTTCATAGTGCTGAGCTCTGGTGAAATTAAACAAGGCTTTAGCAACTGCGAGGAGAATTTTGGTCAGTTCTGGGCAGAACAGATGTTCTTCAACACCCACAGCTGGCTGAGGGTCAGGAGTCTCTGGAGGGTCCACTTGGAAGCAGTGGCTGGTGGGCAAAGAAGTGATCCCTTCATGAAGAGCACGGACCAGCATCTTCAGGACTGTGCTAGGCACAGCTTTGGGCAAGAGCTTAAGAATCCTGAAGATTTAATAATAATAGAAATCACAGAATCTGAGAACCACAGAAGGGCTTGCGTTGGAAGGGACCTTCAAGCCCATCTCGTTCCACCCCCTGCCACGCCCCTTCCACTGTCCCAGGCTGCTCCAAGCCCCATCCAGCCTGGCCTTGGACACTGCCAGGGATCCAGGGGCAGCCACAACTGCTCTGGGCACCCTGTGCCAGGGCCTCCCCACCCTCCCAGGGAACAATTCCTTCCCAGTATCCCATCTAACCCTGCCCTCTGGCAGTGGGAAGCCGTTCCCCCGTGTCCTGGCACTCCAGGCCCTTGCCCCTCTACGTCTTGTACTTTACTGTCTTTACAAAGATCTGGTGGTGAAGTTAGAAGACGACTCAAAAGAGAATCTGAGGATACATTTCTTACCACTGCTGTGATTAATCTCTCCGAAATGTTCAGGGAGGAGGGCTTGATTCTCCATTTTAACCCCAAATTCAGTGCCATTCTTGAGCAGAAGCCCAATAAATATCTAGTTTTGGACTAGAAAAATCAGTAATTAGGAAAAATTCAATTTCTAGAGAGGTCGTGCAGCCCAAGACTTCTGTGGCTTTACATTCTAAGGTGGAAAGAAAAATTTTAAAAATAACCCCAAAAATGCCCTCAGAGCACCCTTATCAAGTCAAACCCAACCATTCCAGTGTCAGCACTCTTGCACTCAGGGTACTTTTCTGCCCTTTTTCTCGGCAGTAAAGTACTGCTGGCCACAAATGCAGGGTCTGGAGCATTTCTGCCATCTGAAGGATGAAACAAGACTTTTAACATGTTTGTTTTGAAGCACAGTTTACAACGAGGATTTAGGCTGAAACCACATCCCTATGCTGAAGAGGAGATGAAAGGCCCAGCAGGGAAGAAAGCAATAAAAATATCGTTGTAATATCCCGAAGTCAATCATCGTCTCTCTCCGAGCGAGGCAGGGCGTGGGCAGGGGAGCACGAGGCACGCGGCCCTCGCGCAGGGGCACACGGGGCCGTGCGGCACCACAGGAGCACAACACACGGCGCAGACACTCCCCACGTGTTCTGCCTTCTCTGAAGCCCTGCCTCAGCCCGGCTGCTGTCCTTGCCCCTGTCCCCACTGGTGCCCTGTGTCATCCCAAGGCCATGGTGCTCAGGGCCATCCCCAGCAGATTCCAAGGCCTTGCACGGGGGTCACATGGGACAGGACAGCCCCTCGCCCAGTGACCCCTTGCCACCAGGCAGCTTTTCCATCCCTGCCCCTTGGAACGCAGGGAGCGAGAGCGCACAGATTTGAATTCATTTTCATCCTTATCAGCTCTGAAAGATGCAGAAAAAAGAGAATTGCTGAGGAGCTTTGTGCTCGCAGCCACCACGTGGGTTGGGTGAGGACATGCTAGTAACGTCTGCTGGAATATCTCTTTTTAAATGAGGAAAAAAAGGTGGGGGGCTTGGAAAACAGGTTTTAGTGTCCCAATGAAAGCATGACAGCAACAATTTATAATTGTCTGCTGTCCAGTTCCCTCCATATTTCTCCCTGGCTGCGCATCCCTCCTCTCCTCTCCCCCCACATCCATCCTCCATTTCCAGCTGACTCCTCAGCACGCGCTCCAGCCTCCTGTGAAATGGTGGTGTGCAGAGGGAAGGGAGGAAGAGAGGGAGGAAGAAAGGGGCTACGGTGGGGAGGGCAGGGGAAAGAGAGAGATTGAGAGAGACAGAGAGAATGTCAAAGCTCAAGTCTGGCATTTGCCTATTTAAATTCAATCACGCAGCCCTCGCCGAGCTGGAAATGGATGGCCTGCGTTATGAATTTCTGATCAGACGGCTGATAGGTTATGAGCGGGGACGTAATCCCATTGAGGAAGGCTTTTTCCCAAGCAAGGGCAAGCAATAACTGCCCTTCTGAGATGGCTCTTTGCTTTGCCCTTTTTATAATTTTTTTTCCTTTTCTTAAAAAAAAAAAAAGTCCAAATAAGCATTTTTATGATGATAAATGTGTAATAATGATTCATTCTGCCTGCGTCTGAAATGGGAGATGCCTTGGTGAAGCAGACATGCGCTCAAAATAAACTGCCATATTTTTTCTTTTTTAAACCTAATTAGAATTCTTGCCTTCACTCAGTTCATTTTGTACCAACACTAGTGATCTAAAAAGAAAGTGAAAGGAATGAACACGTGCATTGAGACCAGTATTTTTAATACCCTGCAGGGTTTTTAATGTTTTATAGTTTGCCTTTTTTAACATGATGTGTTTACATAAAAGGATACAAAATTTTTTTCTTCAGCTGGCAAGAACTTCTGGCACACAGTGAGGCAAGCCAGAAATTAGCTCAGAAGATGATGTTTCTTACATCTACCCACGTGACGTGGTCATGTTGTACTGAATTAATTGAAATAGCTGAGGACACTGGCAGATTTGCAGTAGCCAAATTCACCAGGCAGGGAGAGCACAGCAGCCACGGTGGTGTGTGCCAGGCCCAGGGCCTCCACAAGCTCACACACAACTTTTGTACTCATCAAAAGCAGAAAACAGGGAGTTTGCTACTTAAAATTCAGGATCTATGTGCTGAAACAACACCCATCCCAGTGTGCAAGGACTGGAACCAGTCCTGAGGAGAAGGACATAGGGTCAGGACTGCACTGACAGGGCAGGAGCTTATGAAAATAATCCAAAGAGAAAAAATACCTTCTGTGGGCACAGGGGAGGAAGGAAGAGCAGGGAAACATCTCAGTGTTGGTGCTAAGCAGGAACTTGTTCTTGTAGCTGCATCTCTAAACATGATTCAATGTGCAAGGAACATGGAATCCCAGAATCCCAGAATGGTTTGGGTTGGAGGAACCTTAAAGCTCATCCAGTCCAAACCCCCTGCCATGAGCAGGGACACCTTCCACTATCCCAGGTTGCTCCAAGCCCTGTCCAACCTGGCCTTGGACGCTTCCAGGGATGGGGCAGCCACAGCAGCTCCAGGCAGAAAGAGTCCCCTGGGACCTGGGATTTAGCAGCCACCTCCCACCAGTCAGGAGCCAAGTTTAATCTCACAAATGCAGCTCATTGAGAAGATCACAGCTGCCAAAGTACAGATTTTTCATGGTTTTCCTCATTTTGTTCAAATCCTGGATCATCAGCTGAAAAGCAGAGTATTGTGGGGAGTCTCCCAGGTCCGCTGGGCCAAAGCACCACGTCCTGCCTCAATCCTCAGGTGACCAACGTCCCACCTGTGCCTCCAGCACGGGCCGATGGGGGAGAGGCTGGGACAGCTTCAGACACAACTGCCTGACTTTCTCTTTTAGGACATTACATTGAGATGAATTTGCCTGTGCTGAATTGCCAAAGCTCCATGCACAAAGGGAAAATTGTTAAACAGATAAAATAAAGTGATTTTTTTACCCTCCTGACAACATCATAACTGCAGAATTTCTGAATTTACACATACCAAAAAGGAGGATCCCAGGAAACCCTTGCACTGTAAAGGGCTGTTTCTCCTGAGGGACACAAAAAGCTGATGATCCAAGTGGCTTCCAGCTTTCACATACCCCAAATGGTTAATTTTGCTCAGTATCTACCACAAATGGGCCAGAAACCTGCAGCTGATAATTATGAAATACTGTGGCCACAGGGGAGTTCCCTCCCCAGCACCACTGGTTAGGGATCATCTTATGTCCTGGAGCTGTCAAATTTTGATTATTTAATTGAAATTACATATATTAGCATGGGTGTTCTCATTAGCCATAAAATAAAACATCTAATATTTTCCATCTTGTTTCATCAACATCTGGTGGTGATGAACTCTGAGGGCTGCAAACCCAGAATGTGAAAACATCAATGTTTAAATTAGTCACCTTTTAGTGTCACTTCCTGGCTTCTTGCATTAGGAAAAAGGAAAACAAAAGGGAAGGCGTGGGAACGAAGAACTGCGTAATATTAGCCTTCTTTATCTCCTTTTATATCATATGCAGAAGAAAAAATTTGCTTTAACTGAGGTGGAATTGTCAATTATCCAGCATATCACAGATTTTTTTTTTCAATTACAGTTTCTAACCGTCTTCCATTACCAGATCTTAAACCCAAGTGTTGATATCCTCCTTCAGTTCACAGGACTGATCAGTTTCCAACAACCAAGTGAAACTCCAAAAAGATTATTTTTTTTATTATCTGTGTTCTAATCAGATACAGGAATTCCTAAGCTGGTGATTACAGTAGTGCCCCTTGTATTTGCAATCTCTGCTTTACATGTTTATTTAGTAAATCAAAAAGAGAGCACAGATAAAGAAGCAGCCTACAGTAATAAAGCATCTTCTTGCAAAAAGCTTTGAGTGCTTTCTCTAACTTATCATTAAATTTAAACTCATTTTTCCCGGTTTTCATTTCTGCAGTTAATAACTTTTATACAGCCATCCTATAATTACATTAACAAAAAAGTAAATTTCCCCCATTTCTCACTACATTACCGGTATTACAGCATTAATGGCAAATTAACCAGTAAACCTGCAAATTAAGTCAACTCATCTTCCACTGATAGGGCAGGAATCTGTAATTTAGGCAGGTTGGAAGTTTTCAGTGCTGTTTTAACTATTGTCGAGCTTCTGCTTTTCCCAATGTACCAGTAAAACCCACACAGGAGCCACTGCCATGTTCTAATCACCACTCAGCCCTTTTTAGCTGTTCCCTGAAGTACGACCAATATGGAAGTGCTTCAGCGGAGAGCGACCCACGACATTCGCCCTGGACACCGGGACACGTCAGGGGAGGTGGTGACGCACCCGGTCCCTGGCAGTGCCCGGAGCCAGTGAAGCACCAGGGCTGCTCCAGAGACGTTTGCTAAGTGTTGTCCTGCACGATTGTCCTACTTAGGCAGTGTACACCTGCACTGTGGCAGTCATGTCTATGCTGTGCCATCCACGGAACACGGCAGTGGAAGCACCACCTCCCCTGCAGGTTCAGCCCTGAGCAACCACGTCAAAGCCCTCAGTGCGGGAGAGCTTGAGGAACATCTACGGCATGGAATCACGGAATGATTTGGGTTGGAAGGGACCTTCACGCTCATCCAGTTCTATCCCCTGCCATGGGCAGGGACACCTTCCACTGTCCCAGGCTGCTCCAAGCCCCGTCCAACCTGGCCTTGGACACCGACAGAGATCTAGGGGCAGCCACAGCTTCCCTGAGCACCCTGTGCCAGGGCCTCCCCACCCTCCCAGGGAGGAATTCCTTCCCAGTATCCCATCTAACCCTGCCCTCTGACAGTGGGAAGCCATTTCCCCTTGTCCTGGCACTCTAGGCCCTTGGTACATGTCTTGTATTTCAGCTCCAACTATGGTGTGGCAGGATCCTCGGCCAACCTTCTGTGCTCCCAAGCCAAGGAGGAGAGGGACAACACAAACTCGCCATAAAATGAACAGAATTTCAATAACAACAGGCAATGATACATCTTTGGAATATTAGATTTATGCAGTGGAAAGGAACCATCAAAACGGTTCCATTTCAAAAATATAAAGGCTTCCTGAGCTAGTGAAGCACAACAGAAACACTCAGTGATAAAGGACATCACAGCTCTTTATAAACTGAACTGGTGGTTTCCCAAATTTAATATGCATGAACACTGCATGTGAGTCCTCTTAAATCCAAGTACCAAACCCTGCCTGTTTAATAAATCTCACCAGTCCTCCACTATTAGACAGGGGATTAAAACTAATCTATCAATCCCAAAACCAAGCACAGAGTGGATTAAAATGCAAAACACATGAGAGTATGAAGATGCTTAATGCTAAATAACAAACATTTCAATCACAGAAATCATTTTTATCTTCTTGTTTATGCTAAGTAGATACTATTAGGCTTAATATCTGTATTAACACAAGTGGGGGAAGAAACAGTTTTAAGGAGACCTAAATACTTGAATGCTACTGCATTGCTGTGAGCAGAAGCTCTCATGGTGGAAGTGAGCACATCCCGGTGTTTGAAATCATGTTTGCTCTCTCAGGCCAGCTCAGTGGTGCTTGACCTTTTTCCTATGTTTTTAACCCAAAGCAGGACACTCAGAGGGTCCTGACAAAGCCAGCACTTAAACCTGTTATTTGCATCAGACATCTGAACATCCCTTTTCCCTCACGCCGGTGTTGCCACGACATCAGTCTCACACCCGGATGCTCAGGGGTCCTGTCACCCCCCCATGCTTTGGGTGGGGTTTGTTGGGGTTTTTTCGGAGTACATGAAAAAAGCTCATCCCACCATAGGATAAATACAATAAAAGATGAAGCTGTGTGTGCCTGTATCACAGAGGGAATGACCAAATGTGACTCACACAATGGTTCCCAGTTCACCCAATAATTCACTTTGTCACTGTCACTCTGAATTCTTGGCAATGCGATGATTCCCCTTTCTGGCAGGAAGTTATCCATCTACATCTGCATTTGTCTGTCTGCCTGGCAGAGATAAGGATTTGGGAACACTGCTCCCAGCTGTGGCAGGAGAAAGCACTCGGTGTGTTCCTTCATGATTTTGAGTGCTGGGAAATGCCCAATGTTTGCTTGGATTCACCTGAGAGCATCCCAAAACTGCAGAGCTGGGCCTTATTCCTTGGTATCCAAGCAGAAACAATTGCACTGAATCAGAGGAATCATAAGATTTGAGGTGAAATAATGTCCACCAGAGATCTGTATGAGGCCACCATCACCCACATCTCATTCACCGGCACATGGGATTGTGGGGGGATGTCACACCAGCAGATGTGAAGCTGGTGCATTAACCCCAGCATTGTCCCAGCAGAATGGTTAATGAGGAGAGGGAGGGGCTGCCTGGGCCGGGGGAGAACAGCACATGAGTTCAGGCCATCCAGCTGGAGAGGGAAATTTGGCAACAGGAAAAAAGAAAGGAAGAAACAGCCAACCCCTCAACAACACTAACTTACAATGATAGTTCTTTGTCTGTGAGGCCTCGGGTTTGGTGTGGCAGGAGGCTCTGGTATTACTTCAGCTGAAAGTGCTGTTGACTAGCATTATTCGTGTTTAACTTTGCCTTGGTCGTGAGACAGTTTTGCTGACGTGTTTTCATTCAGTAGTGACTGAAGTCCTTCACTCCCTTAGGAAAGCGTGAAATACAGAGGCAATACAGAAGCACGCTACTTTTTCTAGGGTTGAGATACTTAAATTACAGATTTCTGCTCTCCTAATCTTTGAATTTTAGCAGAAATTACAAATTCAGGAAAGGAAGAAGGGAAGGACACAGCAGTTTGATAGTTTCTCCACCAACTGGAGGCAGGGATATATAATTTGCCAGGAAGGGAAGGAACCCAGGGCAGCTCAGGCACCTCAGCCCCTCTCCCACAGGTAGCCCTGCACCCTGCCCACAGCTCTGCTCTCACCTGCCCGTCCTCAGCACGAGGCACCAGTGCACCACGGATGTGCAGCAGCACAGCAAAGAGCACCACCACCTCACTTCACAAAGAAAGGCATGTACAGGCAGCATTTCTCCATGTCCCTGTGCCCTAGGAAAGCCCCTGTGCTGCTCCCCAGGCTCAGGAGCTGAGTGTAGGGGCACAACGATGTGCCAGGTCCTCCCCATCCCCCACAGACACCACAAGTGTTTCTTCTGCCCCTCTTCCCATTCGTGGTCAGCATCACTCCCCAGGGACTGTCACTCCCCAAATACCCACAGTGATTCAATTCTGGTCTTTCCTGGCATTCCCACTTTCCCTACTTAATCTAACACTCAGCGCCCAAGATGCCAAGGAGGAGGTGAGAAGTCAGGATCATCACGCGTAAACAGCTCACAGGTGTTAGCAAAAGCTGTCCAAAAGAAATTAATGACTTCATTGTCAGTAATTGTGGAAGCACTCATTAAAATGCCAGCTGGAAAGAGGAAATACCTTGGACAAAGACAAAATACCTGGGAAACAATTAGTCTCTGGCAACATAGGACTCAAAGAAACCTGTGGGCAGGAGGACAGGAAGGAAAATGGTGCAGAAACTATCTGAATTTATAGAGCAGCTCTGTATCAATGGGAGGTGTCTAAAGACCCATCCAGCTTCTCCCAATCTGGAGCACAAGCACATGTGTCTGGGGAACAGTCATATTCACCTCCCAGTCTCCAACTTCCATCTTCCTGTTCATGCATGTGGTTGGGGGCCCAGCTGCCCACCTGTGTGGTTTGGGTACCACTGTCAGGAAAGCACATCACCACTCAGAAATAATCCATGGCCTTCCCAGGACCCGGATCAGCCCTCCCTGTACTGGGCTCCCTCTCCCAGGCAGGGCTGCTCTGGAACAAAGAGGGGCAGCCCGGCCCCCACGCCGCTGTTCAGCAGATCAGAGCCCTGGAAGTGTGGAGAGGTTTATAAGATTAATTCTTATCTCTCTGGGCAGTGGGTCAAGTCAGAACCATCATTCAACAAACTCTACGGATAATCTCCCTTTATTACTTTCAATCAAACTAAGTGTCTGCAATCTGCAGCATGGTTACTAATTTAGTGAAAGAAATTACCTGTAGAGCTCGATTATATAACAGACAAAATATAAAATAGCCCGGGTAAGCAGCCATTCAGTCTGTACATCCCTCAGTGCAGAGCTAAGCTGCTCCAGCCTGGCTGCATCCACACCCGCAGCTCCTCTGTGGGGGAGAACACCCAGAAAGGAGTGGACAGTGTGTTTGTCCACTGCCTAATTAAACTAAGAGAAAAAGAAACTTGTGCTTAGGGCTACACTTGGCATCAAATCTAAAAGTTTGTTGCTTGCGAATATTTAACAAATGCCTTTTGTGAGAAATCAGATTTCCAGCGTATTCCAGCTAATGGAATTCTGCTGCAGCCCCTGGACAAAACAATGTAAAGCTGCCTGGCTTGTGGAAATCATTCTCCTCCAGTGATGGATAATATAGCATGAGGTTTGCCTTGGTTTGATTAATTTCAGAATATTGCAGAGAAGCTGCATAATCCCTAAGATAGCAGAGAGAAGGAGGAAGACACGATGGAGCGGGATAAAAGCGTGCAGTAACGAGCACAGGCAGTTTCATGATATTAGAGCAAGGCTCACGAACTCGGGGGTCTGGGCAAGTGGTGACCACAATAAGGGGCAACACTGAAAGCAAAAACCCGCTAAACATTTCCACGGCTATGACCAGAGACAGAACGCAAACAAGTAAATTCCCATTTCCTTTTTCCATTCACAACAGCCATTATTTATACAAGCCTTGAATATGAAAAAGGCTCTAACAAATTTACAGTGGGGTTTGGATGGATAAGGATGACGAATGATGGATGAGGGAGGCAGAGGATTCCCTTATTAAAGCATCAAATCTTTCCCTAAATATCAAACAGACATCTCAGCCTCAGCCACTCAGCTCAGACCAAACATTATGCAAACCAAAGTGGCAAAATTTTGCTTCTTGATAAAAACTGGAAATTTGTTTTCCACGTTACCCAATTTTCACTACATAACTGCAATTTTTATGCTGGGTTTTACACCTATTTGAAAGATTAATTAAAAAAAAAAAAAGACAAACGTGACGACACAAAACCCCAAAACATCAATGAAATTCAGAAGAAATCAGGCAATTGGCATAATTACAAAATTGCCCTGTTTGGCAATCCAGGGAAACGGCTCCAACACCCAGTCCCCAGCAGCCCTTCCCGGTGTTGCCAGCAGAGCCACCACCACAGGGGCATCTGGTGGGAGCCTGCTGGGACCCTGGTGGGCACTGGGCAGGCAGAGCCACGTGCAGGGCCTGAGCCTGCAGCCCCATCCTACCCACACACAGTAGAAATTTATTAACTTCAACCTATCTCTGTGTTGCCTTGAAACCCAGCCCTTTCCCTCTTTCTTTCCCTTTCCTTTCCACCTGCACACAGGACACAAAAATGGAGCTGCAATAACAACAAAGGAACACAGTGGTGCAAACGAGGCACAATCCCACCCAGGGCTCTCTGAATTTCTCCAGAGAAATCGGCACCAACAGCGGACTTCCCTTGTCACCATCACAATTGCTGGTGGCCACGTAGCCCTCGGGCAGCTCAAATTGGGAGGAAGATGGGGGAAGAGCGTTGCCTTAAATCCTCCTCCTTTTTTTGTGTCCAGCCTGTGGGTGAGCAGTGACTGCTCCAACCTTCCGGCACATTGCTGCTGCGCACTTGAGAGGTGCGGCCACCCCAACTATTTTAGGAGACATAATGAAGAAAGGAGAAGCAGCCCGAGTCCTTGAGTGAGAAGAAGCTTCCAGGACTGCAAAGCAGCAAACCCAAGTTTCACGAGGCAGAGAGAGGAAGCAGTGCATGAGGATGACAAGTAACACAGGAAAATAAGGTGAAACACATGAAAATGGAGTATTCTCAGCTGCAATGTACAGTAGTGACCATCCTACTTCCAAAATAATATTGCACAATTAGAGATGAGTCACAGCAAACTCCCATGAATGATCAGGGATATGGAAAATCTCCTCTATGACCAGAGTAAAAGATTTTTTTTCTAGTCTTAACTAGGCAATAAATAAGAGGAGACATAACAACAGCGATAAGATAATGAACAACCTACAGGGGGTAGATCAGCTGCTTCTGGGCTGTCTCATAACACGAGTACCTGGGCATCCTCCATGAAATTAACGGGTGATGAATTTGAAACCAATCAGGGGAATTTCTTTCCACAAATGCAAATTAAACTTGGGGACTCCCTGACATTGAACATGCCAAGCAGAGCACAGACAGATGCAAAAATGGAGTGGACAGTTCTGGTAATACTAAAATAATATTTTAAAAATCCAGAATTATAGTTGTTAATGACAACAATTAAAAAAAAAAAACAAAACAACAAAAAACCCCTCATACAAGTTATGGTTTAATTTACTTTCTAATTATAGGGAATCAAGATGAAAAACAGTTCCTCCCTCTCTGCAGCCCTGCAGCTCCCCAGGAAGGCTTACACTGCACCCACCAAGCTGCTTGTAGATTTTACTCTTGAAAATGCCCCAGCATTTCCCTCTTCACTACAGAGCAAATGCTCTGGATGAAAACCCAGACAGCTCAGGTTCTGGGCTCAGCATCCCAGGAAATGGAATCCACATGAGAAAACATCCCCTTAACTGCCTTTTGATTAAAGCTTGTCACAAAGCATTTTCTCCCTTTTTTGTGTGGGAAATAAACCCAGCCCAGTGCATTTCCACAAAGAATTGTTTGACTCAGTTTAATCAAAAATAAAAAACTTTTAAAAAACCCAAAAACCAAAAAACAACAAAACAAAAACAAAACCCTGCTTTCAAACATTAGTTGTTGTTTTTCATGTTAAAGGTCCAAGATTTTCAATCAAGACAGATATTTAGGTGAAAAATTCCGTTTCCTCACTACATCATTTTTAGCTGAGAAAAAAAGGGTGAGTGTAGCTTTTTTCAAATATCTCTTGTTCCTCAGCATAATCAGAGAATGCCAGCATGGTTTGGGTTTCAAGGGATCTCAAAGTTCATCCCATCCCACCCCCTGCCATGGGCAGGGACACCTTCCACTATCCCAGGTTGCTCCAAGCCCCATCCAGCTGTCCTATTCCAGGGATGGGGCAGCCATCCTTCTTGGGAAAATTAATTAGCTTTATGTTCTTTGTCCCCAGGGTGCAGCATGGGATGATGGCAGCCTCAGCCCTGATCCCACACCACGGTCACTGCTTGGGAACACGCTGTGGGAAGGGGAACCACGTGCATCCATGGGGATGGGACACTTTGAGAAGCGCCTTCGCACTAGAATTCAGTCAGAGCTTTACTGAGAAACAGACGAGAAAAGCCAGGCAAGAGGTATTTTGCATCAAAGTTCCTAGAATTCCATGCAGTGTGTGCTTTTTCCAGTGAATGCACTTTTTTAGCCCCAAAAAAGCAATAAATAAATGAATAGTTGGGTAAAGCTGCATTTACATTTAAAGGAGAAGAGGATCAAAGTGAGAAGGCAACAGCTACAACCAGATTAGGCTGCAAACACCTTTAACTCTTCTTTTATTACTGCACCTGTTAGATTCATTTTGAATGATTTTTAACCTTATAATTTTATATTTTAAGTCTCTTATAAATCACATTTACCTCTCTTGGGTGACGTGTTTTGATATCTGGTTATTTATTCACCTTAGTGCCTGAGTGGTTGTGCGGCAAGGGAGGAGCTCACTGGGGGCACCAGCACCGACACAGGAGTAGCTGGCACGAACTAACAGGAGCCCACAGTCTCCTGACCACTAAATTCCACTTCTTTTTTTCTTTTTAGAAGTGGTGGGAGCTCAGTTGATGCCTCCTAGTCCCTTCCAATCTTTGTGTGTGATTCCCACGATCGCCTAAAGCTGAGGAGTTTAGTCCTCATTCAAACAGGTCCACATGACCACAGAGTGAAAATCACAGCCTGATGCCGTGGTTAGGGTTTGGGGGAAAAACTTCACAGCCCATTGGACTGCCCTGAAAACAGGACATGTGTCAACGCAAGCTCTTCAGGACAGCAAACCCTCGACTGCAGTTCCATGTTTTATTCTGGATGTGCTCCGAGGACACAGCAAACCAATCCACCACAAGTATCACAGCTTTCTGACAGAAAATGCATCCAAAAAGGCTCCTAAATGCAGGAAAACAAGTCTATAATTACATAATTGAGCAGATGCACTGCAAGTTTTCTTTTTTGTTACTCTTTAGATTTTTCAAAGGCAACGGGACAGCGCTGTGCTAAAAAGCAATAAAGCACGGGTAATTTAATACGAAATTACGTCCATATTGAAAAGTTTACATGAAGTTGAGAGCAGGCAGAGGTCAGGTTTGCAGCGGGACTGTCTTTAATTGTGGCCATCAGGTTTAGCAATCCAGATCTCTGGATCAAAGACAAATAGAAGGCGTTTCCTCACCACTGACTAGTGAAAGCCGACAGTGAGCACAGCACTATCTTGCACCAAAAGGTCATAAAAATTATTATCTGAGGGGGAACATGTCTCGCTGTTCAACACACACTTTCACAAAGGCACCATGGATTTTTCTAGCAGATTTTTCAGCAATTAGGAGCATAAATTAAAAATTTCGCTCTCAGTTTTCAGATGTAAAGGGGTTTTCCTGTCCTCTGAAAAATGTTTCATCTTTGTGTAGGTCTTTTTTAATATTTTTCAGTTTCTTTCAGTTATCCTCTCAGCCCGGTGAAACAATTCCTCCCTCCTTAGGGAAGAGATGTGAGCTGAGACATTGTTTCCTTTCCAAGGTGGGGGGAAAAGAAAAGGAAAAAAAAAATCAAATGAGGAGTAAATTATCAGCAAATCAGATAGAAACAAGCTCCCCAGATCTGCAGATCCATTGTACAAATGAAGCAATTTCATCTCAGCTCGCTCTGGGGGTGGGATTTTAAGTGGCCAAGGGGGACTGGAGCGGGATGCTGGCAGCCGAAGCATCACAACATTTGCATGCACAGACCACTCAAATCTGCACCAGGAGACTACTTGTGAGAATCCATCTTTTTTCACTTAACAAGATACAAAATATAAAACACATTTGCCTCTTATTAAGCCTCTCTTGTAAGTGGTTCCAGGTCCACCATTTTTAAAGAGGGGGAGAGGGGAGCCTGGATGTTCTCTTGGGAGTTTCACGGGAGTGACTGGAGATGAGGTACAGGCTGGAAGCCTTTATTACTCTTTCTTTTTTTTTTTTACTTTTTTTTCCTTGTCTCTAAAAGCACAGAAGGAATAACATTTTAAATCATTAGCATTTACTTTAAGTAGCACTTTCTCCAACTCAGCTTCCCTTCCTGGCCCTCACCCTGCTTGCACAGAGGAGCTGCCCCAATGGAATTGCCTTCTGGTTTTGGAAGGCAGAAGGTGCTTTTTTTAAAGCTCTGGCCTCCAAACTGAGGCAGCTGTGAAAGAAACCCTAATCTTGTTTTTCTTTAAAGTATACTGAGAACAGGGTTCTTGTGTTTATTAGCACCCAGACCTGTGAAGCATTTTGCCTCTTAGATTCCCTTTAGTGCTCTTCGAGTGGTTTCTGGTTTGGTTTAAAAACAAACCAACACAAAAGCAACACCAGTCTCTGCAAAAAACAAGGATTTTTAGCAGCCTCAACCCAATTCACAGTCCTATGTCACACATTCCATAGCATTTTCGTTTCTATGCTTGTTAAATATTAGATGCAATATTAAAATATTGAAGAGAAAAAGGGAAGCTGGTAGCAATGGCTTGAATTTACAACCCAGACAAAGAGATCGGCATGGTGAGTTATGAAAGGATTTGTGGATCCTGCGGGTTTGAGCACGTTACAGAACACAGTTATGAAATACCCCTCATTTGGTGTTCAGAAAGGAAGGAAAAACAAGTGGTTCCTTTACCTGGAAATTAGGTGTTAATGAGAACTCTTCAGAGATAAAAATAGTCTAATTTTCCCTGCAAAACAGACTATGTGTTCTTGATTGCCATTTGCCTGAAAGGAAACCTGGTCACAGATGTTTTGTCTTGAAAACCGAGGATTTCTAAGAAAATGGCCCGTATTTCGGTAATAGGGCAAGCACCGTCCTTCATCTCCACATAAAGGAAGAGGCAGAACTTCTGCTAGAAAACAGCAAAAGGGATGGAAAACAGAGCATCTGTTGGAAAAGGAAAAACACCCAAAACCTCATTTCTACTGCATTTGGAATCTAAACCCTTTGGATATTTGCAATGTATCTTTCCCAAGTCCAGAAGTTGCCACATTTCCCCTAAATCTCCTGAATTTGCTACAAAAGCACATATTGAACAACCCCTCGTGTGGTGAGAAGTTCAATGAGTAGGTTCAGTCCTGGAGCAGCTGTGCAGGAGGTTGAACATTGGGCCCACCTGTGGTTTGGGGGAGCCCAGGAGGTGAGAGGGTCTCCAGTTGGATGCAAAGCTCAGGGCAGGAGGTGCATCAGCACCACAAGGTCCTCAGGATGAGGAGCCTGGCAGGGCTCTCAGGTCCCAGCTGAGCCCCTCGGCAGGGTGGTGGCAACCCCTGGCCCAGCCCCAGAGATGCAGAGTGAGACAACGATGGCCACAAGCAAAGCACAACATCTGTTTGCCACTGGTGACAGCAGGAGAGGATCAGGGTATACAGGTGACTTGTCTCTCATCACCTCAGCACACACATTCACCACCCAACACTTGGCCACCTCGGCCACCCTGCAGCCAGAGGGGACACCCACTTTTGGACTCCACGCCTCTCAAACGCACTCCCCACCATTCCCTGTCACCACCAACCCTCTTCCAACAGCTGTCCCTGGGCTGACACTTTGGGGTAGGATGGGAGGAAAGCCCAGCTCTGACCTCTCCAGCAACAGCCACAGCTCAAGAGGTCCCTGCTGAAAAGTGGTATCTGCACCTTCTGCTCAGTGAAGGGACCTCCCAGGTGCTCCCAAGGAAAAGCTGGTTTCCTTAATGGTTACACCAGGTCTCAAGATTTAAGAGAAGTGAGGCCAGTTACTAATCACTAACTCCGGTGGGACATTTCACCTCCTCTGTTTGTAGGTTTTGTGGTCTCTGTTAAGGAAACTTCCCAGTCAGACCATTCCCAAGACTCCCGAGCAGTCACACTCCTAATGCCAGAGACTTTCACTGCTGGGACCGAAGCCCCTCCACAGTGGTAGCTCCAGTGACCCGATGGGTCCCATTTGATGTTGATGAAGGTGATAACTAATGGATAAAGAAACAAACTCCGAAGAGCTTGGCTGCCTAACAACCTTCTCCCATGTGTCATCCTCAAAAGTGCTCAGGACCTGCTCTTGTGACTTCACTGAATCATCAAGGTTGGAAGAGACCAATCCAGTCCTTCAAGACCATCCAGTCCTACATTTGTTGTGTGCTGGCACATCCACGGGTGTCCAGGGGTTTGGGGCAGGAGGACCCTGACCTGGGTGGAAGATACAGGGCTGAGGATTTAATCCCTTTGTACCTCAGTCACCTAATCCATAAAACAGGGATAATAATGCTTGCTAATCTCAGCAGGCTTTAATTGATTATTTGTTAAGATCATCAAGAACTTAGAAGGAAGGCTTTAATGACTTGCAAAGTCTATTAATTATTTTATCATCATTGCTGACAAATTGTATGATTTTCCTCCTTTACCACTGAGTCCTTTAGATTGGAAAGGTTTGAGGTGAACTTTGTGTCTTCCTGCTTGATCACCCCTAGGCCACAACCCAGCTGAAGTGTTGGGGTATTATTACAACAGATAAGCAGAGCTTTATGGGTAAATTCTTCAGCCCAAGGCTTCTGTCTTTCTGTTTATCTCATTGCTATGGAGAAAGAATGAAAACAACCTGGCAGAGCCCAGTGCTGTGGTTAAGGACAAGGAGTGAGGAGGTGCTGCACTAAAACAGGTACAGTGAGGAGAGCACAAAGTCAAGCAGTGGAGATCCAGCCACATCCCCACGTGAATCTTAATGAGGCATTACCATAAAAACCTATGGCTGTTTATCAGTGCTAACACCATGACAACTGCATGTTTATTAATGTAATATATGGAATCATATTCAAACCATATGTTTGTCTACACATGAGTTCACTGATATGTTTTCTTTAACTCATTTGACCCAAACGTCAGTGTAACCCACTGTAATCATGTTCATTCTTTATGCTCAAAGTCTCTTTAAAGCACCCATCAGGCAGGTTCCCTGTCCAAGTTATAGACAGTCTGAGACAAAGAGTTCACCAGCTTCTTTGGGAACTTCTTCCAGTGGCTAATTGGTATTGTTAACATATCTGTGTCATATTCCCTGTTGGAGTTTGGTGATTAGAAGGTGAACCCACTCCACAAAAAGGGCTGACTTCTCTAAACTGCTTTAGGTGGTTCTTTGCATTCCTATTTTTTGCATTTTTTAGACCCAGAGAATGAGCAAATGATGCTTGTCAGCAAAGCCAACCTGGGGCAGGACTTTTCTGATGCTCTAGGGTAAAGATTTTTCATAGAATCACAGAATCCCAGAATGGTTTAGGAGGGAAGGGACCTTAAAGCCCATTCCATCCCATCCCCTGCCATGGGCAGGGACACCTTCCACTATCCCAGGTTGCTCCAAGCCCCATCCAACCTGGCCTCGGACACTTCCAGGGATCCAGGGGCAGCCACAGCTTCTCTGAGCAACCTGTGCCAGGGCCTCACCACCCTCTCAGGGAAGAATTTTTGCATGATTCTGGCAGTATTTGGTCAAAACTGAAAGATTAACTTGTCTAATATCAGTAAGGAGAGATATTTCATGGCTGGTGTATTAGGAGGAAGCACATCCTGAATTACTTTAATTCATATTTCAGCTTCTTACCTCACAGGTCCAAACTTTTCAGAGCAATGGTCAGACAGCCGAGCGAAATGGTGCCAGAGCACAAAGGGAACACGCTGGGACCAGGGCCAGCAGTTTGCATGTGCATGGATAACCATATGTATGGATAACCACGTGCATGGATAACCATGTGCATGGATAACCACGGAAGGCTATGGGCAGGCAGGGGAAGAGCTCATTTTGTTATGGCCTCAGGACACTGAGCTAGAATCAGTCTAACAGGAAGGTGAAAGTTATTGAGCCACGAGCTTTCTCTCAGATGGTTTTCTCTTCAGAAGTTTACTTTACCTCCCAAATTAAATTTTTTGGTAATATTCAATACTTAAAAAAAAAAAAACATTAAGTTGTAGCAGTGTGTCCACAGTTATTTATTACCTGCCTTGTGGTCTGAACAAATATGATTTTGTTATTCTATGTTGTCAATAGAAAAAGCACATATGGTTTTGGTTGACAAAATTGTGATAAAATTCACTGTATCCTAAAAAATGATTGAAAAGTTTGCAGATGGTTTCTGGGCATACTAGGGAGGGGGAGGATTGAATTTCAACAAAAGACGTGCCAAATTTTTTTCTCTTCTTACTGTTCACCCTGTTTCCACATCCCAGCTTTTTCCTTATTAGATATGAGGGTAAAGCAGGTATCCAGCACAGAACTCATCTGTTTCTCTTTAGCTTTTGGCATTCCATCACACTTGGTCATGTTCACATGATGTTATACCCAGGTCCCTTCACAGATAAACATGAAATGACATCATAAGTCTCAAGTCACAAACAGCAAAACCCAATTACGGTAATCTAAAGAATTTTGCACACCAAAAATTTCATGTTTGATGAATATTCCTGATCTGAAGGTTTTCAGTTAAAGGGCCTCTTGCCTTTTTTTTTTTTCTTTTTTTTTCTTTTTTTTTAACTAAATTCTGTTCTTCTCAGTTCTCTTACTCCCCAGCAGACGAAAAACTGGGGAGAGGGCCAGAATTGCCAACCCAGATCAGCGATTATCTTGTTTGGTTTGAACTGATAACCCCCTTTTCCTCAGCGCTGCTCACAGAGTCAAGGCAAGCCCTGCCATGGGCTTTGCTGCAGCTGCTTGCAGAGCTTTTGCACGTTCTGTAAAACAAAAGACCCGTGCGGGCTCCGCTTTGTGCATTTCATCTCCAAAGCATCTGTACAAAGAGATTTCACCTGTCACTGCAGAAACACATCTTTCTTCTACTTTGTCTTTCCGGGGAAAATACTTCTTTAACTTTCTGCTTGTCCCTAGAGGCTGCAGTGACTGGGGCCCTATGAATGTGCTGGCTGGGTGGGCTGGCAGTGGGACAGACCCCTCGGGTGCTGGAAACTGCAGGCTGGAGATCTTGAATTAACCCCCAGGCACTGGAACCAACCTGCTCTGCTAAAACAAGTGGTGGGGAGCACCTCTCACCTTCTCATGCTTTCCAGTAATTTGGGAACAGACTTCAACCTATCATGGCCATTTTCCTCTACGTGATGCTCATGGTAGTTGATGATCTGCTACATCAACACCTCTAACAGCTGTTACCGTGGTGTGCACACTCCACATGGTGATCACTGGGGGCTGGAAGAACACAACCTGGGCAGGAGAGTCTGCTTTCCCCAGGAGAGGGTGGAGGGAGGATGTCCTCACTGTGTCTAAACAAGAGGCGAGCTCTGAACTCCATCCCTGCTCTTTCTTTTGTGCCACATTAGTGACTGATAACCCACAACACTCAGAATTTATTCAGCTTGCCAGAATATTTCCACCTCTGCCAAACCTGTCAGTGGCCTTCAGCGGCTGTCATCCCACCTGCCTGGGATGTCCGGGGAGCAGCAAGCCAGCCTGGAGCAGATGGATAATTATTGAGGGGAGAACATCTGGAAGGTGTCACTGGAGTGTTAGTAGCTCTCCCTGTCTATGAGCTATGCCCAAACATGTCGATAAGTTTCTCAACATGGAATTCATTTTTTCTAACAGGATACATGTGGAAGTTTATGTTTCAGCAGTGGCCAGAAGTGGCTTTTTTCCTCTTCAAAAAGATTTGTGACCTCTTCTTCAGGCTACTGTAATGTGATTTATTCGAGTCTCCTCTCAAAGAGCACTCAGGGGGCCCAGTGGAACAGAACACAGGAGCACAGGCATCCAGCTCCAAGTTACTGGGAGCTGTGCTCCATGACCTGCACCCTGCCCATGAGCCACGAGCGCAGTGACGCCGGCAGGGTCAGGGTTGATGCCAGCAGGGATGCTCCATGCCAGCGGCTGTGTGTCCGGAGCTGCCAGGATACACTGGGCAGGCCAAGCTGGGTAAGGACAGCAAGAGTCCATGTGCAGAGCAAGTGCGGGAGTACACAACAGAGGGATGTTTCCCATCCCGCATCTGCACCCAGCAGCTGCAGCCAGCTCTGGGCACTCTCTGTGCTCCATAAACATCTGGGACATGAAGGAAAACGGGACATGTGCCTGGTACAGCATCAACCACAGAAACACAGGTGTACAACAGTGCCTGTGCCTCCTTCCTAAAGCTGCTTTGATGCTGGAGAGGATCCCTGGGATGTGCAGGGTTCGAGCCCAGCACTCGGAAATGTCCACGGTCACCCAGCCATACCTGCTCAGTCCAAGGGTCCTTGTCCTACAGCACTGACACACCTTCTCTATAGGCAATTACTGCACTGTGCAAAGGAAAGATTTTGCAAAGCCTTGACCAGTGACCAAGGAGCAAGATGCTCCCCATGCCCACACCTGCTTCCAGCAGAGAACCAGGTCTTATCTAAAACTGTTTTCTCATTCAGCATCTCTCCAAGCATGTATTAAAATAATCAGTTTAACAATCACAATGACCCCAGACAAACACAGCAGCTGGAAGATCCATAGCAACAACTCAAATAACATCCTTGCAGAACACGGCACATCACGTGGCTCTCCCAGCATCACACCTCTGAAGGTACTTTCTCAAAGTGACCATGAGAATAGCTTGGACAGAGAGCAACACACCTTTATGCCTTGTATGAGCTGCCAACCTCCATCCAAGACCCTAAGAGGCAGGGTCAGCACTCTGCATCACTGCAAGTCCTTGGTATGATGCTTAAACCTCTAACCCGCCAGTTCAGAGGGAAGAATTCTACCCAATAAACCTTCCTGACATGCAATAAAATAACACATTTATTTACTTGCTTGAACCCACCAATGTGCTGTTCATTTCAGTGATTGATAGAATTGGGTTATAATAAGCATACTTTATTATTGAAAAATTTAATTTAAGGTTTAAACATAAAACAAATGGTATTTTCAAATCTATTTTAATGGAGACTATCAAAACCATTCCATTGCCATAAGGGAAAAATTCTGTCTCCATATCTGTTATGTATATATGCATAAAATCTTCAGCCTACAAGTCAAAGTCGCCTGTCCTTCTATCAATCCATCATTCTGAATACAGAATACAGAAAGCCTTATTTTTTCACTTAATTTTCATTAGATTCTTGAGGGAATTAAAATAACACAATAATGGGCAAATGCTGCCACTGCAAATCCAAATGACAGCAATGAATCTACTTATGGGCAGAATTCGGCCAAAACTCCAGCTTAGAGTGCCAAGTGCCAGAGCAGACACCCATAAAAGTACACTTAGAGCTCGACTTGTGTCAGGTAGGTAAACAATCTACTTCAAATCCAGACAGGAATATCATTCCTTTAATGTCTGGTGTTGCCTGGACTCACCACGTCCATCCTCATCCAGGGTTTCCCTGCCCAGGTGTCAGCTGGGCAATCCTCACAAGCACCGCGTCAAAGGGCCCAATCCAGCAACCTGCCAGGACACCTCTGGCCTTCCAGCAGGACTGGAGAGGCACCTGGTGTGTGGACTGACTCTCCCTTTCTTTTTGCACCTCGTGCCACTCAGCTCTCCCCACAGACACACTTGGAAAGATATATGAGAACAGATTGAGAGAAGAACTTCGTAAAGCTTTTCCCTGGCACTTTCGAGACCTCTCCATGGCCAGTGAAGACATCACCTTTACCATCTTTAAAATAAAAAATTGCAAAAAGATATTGTCATGGCAGGAGAAAATCCTAAGCCCCTTGCCTTCTCCTTCCCCTCCCTTCTCCTTCCCCATGGCTGCAGGTGCCTGCTGTGTGACACAGGTTTTTTCAGGATGGTCCTTCAGCCCCATCCTCTCAGCTGAGTGGTTGGAAGATACCTCTGCCCAGCTGGTGGCCCCTGAAATGCTCCCCTGCAGCCCCAGCCAGGGCCACACCCTGAGCTAAAAGCACTCAGGGCACCATAGCTCAGCAAAGTACTGTCCCGGGGTCGGGAAAAACAGATGCCCACAGGTGGCTATGCTGGCCCCACTCTCCTCAAACCCCTGCTCTATTCCCGTTGTTTATTTGTGAACATAGGCAAAACATGTTTTAAATTTGAATAGATTTAAATAAAATGCCATGTGGCTGCCAGCTTGTTGTTCATAAGTTCAGCTTCAGCCATGCGCTGAAGTTCAGGTGGCAGGAATGTTCTCATTCATGTTTTCCGTACATTTTCTTGAAACACCTCAAACCACAGCAGCACATGAAAAGCACAAGGTGTTGGCTGGACTCTTGTTTGATAATTTTTAAATTACTTAAATGATGGTCTATATTCTAATGGGGTTTGCCCGCTGCCCTGGTAAGTCAGCAGCTTCACCTCCTCAACAGGTCAGACCCTTGGTACATTTTGCCTTGCTGCAGGAAAGAAATTTATCTTTTGCAATGACTTTTTCTTTCCTTGGATGTTCCTTTGATGCAGGTCTATTGTTTCAGGGGAAAACAAATGTATTCCTTTAGCAGGTTTGTGCCTTCAGTGAAATTTGTGTAAGGAGGTTCCACTGCACAAACACAAAAAGCCCTAATAGATGCAGGCTGGGGCTGCCGCACGCCGGCACATGTCAGGTTTGATGACTGATGGTACTTACACAGATTTACACAACAAAAAGTACATTAAAAGGACGTTAAGATTGTGAGCCAATGTCACAAAAGCATGGAAATTCACATTTCAGGATTTAAACTTCCAATATTGACATGGAATGCTGAATATTAAAACGGGCTCCCAGTAGAGTGAAGGCACTGAATAATTTTTAATCTAGACTATTAATTTCCTGAAATTTGTTGTTCTCTGTGCCTCTTAAGGCTTTCACATTTTTAATTAACTTTTTGTTGTGTCCTTGTCTTGTAATTTCTGAGTTGCTCCTCCAGTATAATTACATAATATATGCGGCACGTGTGATAGCTTAATTGGAAACATTAACCACAATACGCATGGAAATTATAAAAAGCTTCATGAAACTTTGAGAGTAAATGTTTCTACAGCTTTAGCAAGTTTATAAATGGTTGCTTCCAGTATTATTCTCTAATAAAAACAATTACACCTAATGCCAACCCAACCTGGAGTAGAATTAGGAAAAAGGAGAAGAATAATTAGTACCTGCAGAATCCCTATCACCGCAATGTTATTGGTTTCAGGTGGAAAAACAGATTTAGGCACAGGCAGCCAACATTAACCCCCCTCTCTCTGATCCCTTGACCCCCTCCCCCTGGATACGGCGTTATTCCGAAAAACCCCTTTTGGATCCAAAGCTTTCAGATGCTGAATTGCTCTTAGGAGATGGGGAGCACTAAAATAAATGGGAACTGAAGGTGCTTAGAAATGTGTGCAGCCTAAAGGATGCAAAGCTAAAAATAGGAAAATAAATTGTATTTTGGTTTGGTTTTTTTTTTGTAGCATTCAAAAAGATTATTCCCAAGTTTATGCCAGGTCTTATCCTGCTGTCAGTTCTCTCAGGCTATTTTACAAGACTTCCAAGGAAAAGCGTGAGCAAATCCAACGTGCTGTAACTTTAACTTGCAGCCTTGCTGCAGGAATATGCAAGTTAAACCAGTGGATAAAAAACTCTCCCCCGTAATGACTACTTGCTCTGTTCTGGAAAGGGGCTGGGACAGAGGGAGGTAGAGGAGGACAGGGAGTAAAGCAGAGTGCAATGAGATAAAGCAGAAACTGCTATTTGGAATACAATTTATGTTTGCTAATTCCATTTCTATCCCTCCAGAAGTGAGGCTCCATCTTACAGCACACTGCAGCCATTTTACCTTCACCAAGAAGGAACAGGAAATAGAATTCTTCATCAAATAACCCAGAATACTGGTTCATGGGCTGATGGGAGCTAAGCAATGGCTAATGGATGATTAAAGCCGGAAGCAATTAAAAAGAGGAATTTTCTTAATATCTCAAGACAACGCCATAATTCCAAGGCCAAAGGAGCTGCCTCTCTCCAGAAGTGCTCCTACATTTCGATGTTAAATCAGGATTGCAATTCATCAGCTCTTAGGCCCATTATTTCAAAATACAGTTGTTTATTTGGGTTATATTTATATTTATATTTATTGGGTTCCATATTCATTGAATTTGCTTTCCTGCCTGCAGCTAGCTTCACTAGCACAGTTTGTGCTAGATGAGCACAAACATTGTCTCCCATTCCCTTCCAAAGGCAGTGCCTGGGACCCTGCCATCCTGTCAGGGCACCGAGCAGCAACACCGAACACAGACCCCAGCATCAGAGACAGAACAGGGAGGCAACACATGAAAGAGGACACAGCCCAGGGGAAATGCCTCAGTGGTCAACAGCAGAGAGGCAGAGGTGGGTCAACGTGTAGAATATGAAACATCTCTTGGAGAGAAATGTGCCCATAATGCAGGACATGCCAGAGGCTCTCCAAGGGGCCAGTGAAAGAACCTGCAGCAGGCACACGCTGTCACCACAGAGAAAGACACTGCTGGTGCAGGCCCCTCATGACATCGGCCGGGGCTTGGCGAGGCGTTTTCCAGAGCCTGAGGAAAAGCATGTACACTCATTTATCTGTTCCCTGAGTGGATAATGAATGGACAGGTCTGATGTGCTCCGGAAAGAGTCTCGGGTTCTGAGAATAGCAGGGAGCACATCAGAGCTAAGGCTGTTGGTAAAACAATGGGCTTTTCTGGCCATATTTCATGTCCCTGGATCAAAGTCCACTATTCCTTTTCAGACACTCCTAAAACTGGGGTTTGAGAATCAGGAGAAGACAATTTCTATTGAAGGGAGTTGTCAAAGGAGTATGTCTCAGGTGGCTGAGCATTTTTCTCCCACCAGAAAGTAAAAAGAACACAGGTTATTAGAAGGACATTAGAAGGACATTGTTTTCCTCCTCATAGACAAAACCACACACACTGAAATTTGGACACAAGATAATCCAAGATGTGACAGAAAAGAGTCAAACATTCCAAGTAGACTGTCTCACCACTGTACAGCCCTGTTTACTTGCAAGCAACCTGGGAATCCCGACCTGAGCGGCTCCCAGAGCTGAAGCCATTAAGGGGTTGAAATTTGGGGTTATACTAAGAAACAGATTTCAGCCTCCACTCTGACTCAAGCCAGCATAACCGGAACAGTGGCATGTGCTCGTCATACTGAACTTCAGCAAAAGACCACTATCAGTAACACTAAAAGCCATGTTGTAGCCGACAAATTGTTATGGCAGAGCACGACATCTCCCAAGCGTCCCTGCGCTGCCCAGCCCTGAGTTCAGCTCCCTTCCCACACCGCCTCCGTGTCCCAGCCGGCAGACATCATGTCGTCCTCCCCTGCAAGGCTGAGAAGGGCACTTTATTCTTTCCAGGTGTCCTGCCCTGTTTTATTTATGGGCTCACTTTCTTTCCTAGTGTGAGAAACCCAAGCTTTTAGCCAGCTGGGAAGGATTGGCAAGACACATTTGGAAGGGGAAAAAAATTAGCGACGCTTTTTTCTCTTCAACCTTTGCCCACCTTATCAGCGGGGAATCTTCCAGAGCCTCAGCATTTGCCCCATGAGCAACAGTGCACGAAGGCACTGGGTGCTGAAACGTGGTCACATCTGATAAACCTGGGCTCTGGCTTAGGATAAACCTCCCAGGAGGAACACGAAGGAAGCCAGACTGGTATTTCTGGTCTCTAGGGCTTTGGTAAAATCACAGCAAGCCCTACATAGCCCAGGAGCCATCGCATCTCTCGCAGGCCTGATAAAGTCACCTTCTCCTGTTCCCAAGCCAGTGTGGCAGGGACGGAGAGGAGAGATCTTGCAGCACCACATCAACCCAAAATAACATCCAGCAGCTCCCAGGAGCCCAGTAACCCTCCAGCTGAATGAATCTTGTTTTTCAAATGGAAATGGCACAACAGAAAGAACCAGTTGTGCATCACCAGTGGCTCCTCCAGCTGCAAATTCGCACCAGCAGCAGGAGGTCTTTTTTTTGGCGGAAAAGGGACACAGAGAATGTGCTGCAGCAGCTTCATGAAGCCCAGAATTCGTGTGGGACAAAACCGAGGCGAAGTTCAGCGGTGTTGGACGGAACCCACGGGGCCTGTCCTTATCCCCGAGCTCCCGCCCTTGGGCTCTTGGTCATCAGAAAGGTGACACGGGAAACGTGCCAGGAGCTCAGTGTTGAAACACAGAAGCATGAAGACCCTGGAGAAGTTGTTTCTTGAAAGAAAATTAATCTTGGGTTTATCAAAATGAAGTGTCAGATACCTTTATGCTGATGCGAGAGAGATCCTACCCTGCTTGGTTAATGGCAGGTTATTCCTTTTCCTACGCTGTCAACTATTGTTACTGATTGTTAATAGCATTAATATTTCCATCACTTAATTTATTTCATTAATCCCATTCAGGTTTACCATTCCCAGCATATGAACTGTAAATAGCAATAATAATGCCATCAAGGTTAATATCAGTAATGCTGAAGGGTATTATGTAAAACACAGGCTGTGAGCGGCAGCGAGACAGGCGCCTATAAAACCTGCCTGCGCTAGCGGGGGGTGGGTTAAACAAAGGTCTCGCGCAGATTTACGGAATTGCGTTATCTTCTGGAAGAGGTGAAGATTTAATACCCAAAGCCTCCTTTAAATTTCCTATAATGTTCCTTTCTATCCCCCGACTGTAAAAATACAGCCAGAGACATCCATAAGGAATGGCATTTTTAGCTTAAATTATTAAAAGTCTAATAGTGGTTTCAGTTTGTTTCTAAAAGCAAAGGCAATGGCAACAGACAGTTTGTCCCTTTTTAAATCCCAACGTGCAAGTGTTGGGGTGACTCCAGGCAGTGCAAGGAAAAGGTCTGTAACAGAGCACAGGACAAACAAAATTATGGATGTCCCCTGAAAGCCAAATGCCGGGTGGGAAGGGGGAGGCAGCGACCAGGGTACCCTGAAAAGACACTCACTGTGCTGGCCAGGTTTCTGGACACTGTTCCCAGGCAATTCCATAACACTGCAAACCCAGGGTCACCCTGAGCACAGCGCATGGTTGACTGAGAGAAGCAGGGTCCTATCAGCACCACCATACCTGCAGTATTTATTACCTTAAAAATAAAAATACATCTGCTACCTAAAGGCTTATCAGCAATTAAAAGACTACAATACCTCTACACAAAAAACCATTCTCACAACTGGAAGGCTCGCAGCCCTAAGGAGACATGGGTCCAATGTGTTCATCACCGTCATATCCAGGTAACCCACCACATCAGTGTCCCTCTTCCCATGGGGGCCAAGGCGAGAAGCAGAGAAGAACCCCCTAGGGACATCCCTGTCACAGACCCAGCAACCTCAGAAATATTTGCTGATGTTGCTTTGGAACAAAAGGGAGTAGAAAAGATTCAAGAATGAGAATTTAAATCCTACAAGAATTTTGAGAGAATAAGGGAGCTGCTGGTAAAGAGACCACTAAAAACAGGGGCTGAGGGAAAAGTGGGGAAAGGGCTCTGTTTGCCCCTCTGGGCAAATCCATCCTCTGGGATGGATTTGTGAAGATAAAGAACACGTTGGCTTCCAGCGCCCGGCCAGTGGGATTGAGTATTCACACCACTGGATTTGGGGGAATTTGTAAAAGAGCCGGAGCTATAAAATACCTTTCTGCTCCTTTTTCATGGATGCTGCTGCTGAGGGTGCAAGAGTCTGCCAGGGCAAGGAATGGAAAAGGACATTTGCCATGGAGGACGGCTTCGTCCTGCACTGGGAAGTGGCCCATCCACACGGACCCTCCTTTCTTTGTTACATCTGCCATGCCTTGAAGAATTAAATTAGATATACAAGGGGGAAAGAGAGAGGGAGAGAGGGAGGGCAAGGGAGGG
>VZRV01009571.1:0-13140 GCA_013398115.1 Falcunculus frontatus | reverse complement strand
CAGGAATATATTTCCTATGTCTGGATAAGGGGAAGGATTCGAGGTAATTGCTTGCTTTTCTCATTGTTCTCAGCTGCCAAGCAGAGATTCATAGAGTGTCTGCAAAGATCTCTCTCTTTTTTCTTTTCCTTCTAATTCTTCACCCCCCCCCGAACCCCCATCTGTCCCAATCCCTATCCCTCCCCTTCCTCCTGCTTATTCCACCCTAGGAGGGAAAAAAAAGTAATTTGTCTGTTTTATTTATGATGCAATGAAGGTATGCTGAACGCATCGGGATAACCTGACACTGGTCAAACTATCTGTCAGCAAAGAAGAACTGCCTTCATACTCCAGCGAGTGCATAATTTAACCATTTCTCTCCCGGAGGCCAATGCAAGCCCATCCATTCCCAACACGAGGGTTTGTCACTGCTCCCTCCACGATCAAACCCAGGGTTGTTGGCAAAAAACAGCATTTGACATGTTTTCAATCAACCCTTTATCTTCTCATTTTCACTAGTCATATACAGATTGTCTGCATGTAATAAAACTTCTCTTTGGAAAAATAGAAAATTATTTGAGATATTCAGATGAAAGCCAGGTCCCAAAACAAGATGGAACACACAAATCTGCCAGCTAGGAAACCAATTCAGGATGGATTTAGGACCCAGATAGAGCCAGACAATTGGATGCTGAGTATGGGGAAGAAATAGTAATGCCTCAGGTCTGAGAGAAGTACAGCTAATCCTTTCCTCCTGATGCACGGGGAGCAACAGCTTCAGCTCAGGGAGAAAATGCAACCCATCCAGTGAGCAGGGTGAGAGGGAAATGGGAGCTAAAGGAGGGAAAAAGCCAGAAGGAAAAGAAGAAAATATTAGCAAATAATATTCTGGAAGATTTGAAATGTGAACCCAGAATAAAAAATAAAAAATAAATAAAATTAACTGCATAAGGTTTTGTTGGGGTTTTTTTATTATTTTAAAAATTCCAACCAAACAAAAATAATCCACACAAGCCCTGTTGAAATGAGATGGAGCAAAGAGGGTAAGGGAATTACTAGTTTCATCCCACCATTATAAATTAGTCCCAATATCTTTCCATGACTCCCAGTACGGCGCGGGGGGGGAGCGTGTGTGAGCACGCTGGCTGAGCCAGTGCCAAAGGGGCCATTTTCCGGACTGTGCCAGTGGTTCCCATCCCCACCAAGGGGCTGGGGGGATTCCCAGGCAGCTCCCCGTATCCCCACAGCTGTGCCGTGAGCGAGAGCAGCTCCTGGTATGAGACAGGAAAGGACTGGGTGAGTTTGAACAGATTTTTGATATCATCATAAACACGGCTCTCAGGATTCGGCCCTGGCCGTGCGTTCCCGCAGCGGGAAGCACTGCCAGGCAGGACTGCCTGAGCCCCGGGCTGAACACGCCCGCAGCATTCTGATGTTTAATAAACGACAGAAGAAAGTATAAAATAAATAAGAAGAGATTTTGCCCTCTAATGCGATGCATGCAAGAGGGATCAGGGCAGAACTCCAGGAAATGAGGGCTTTGACGAATAGCTGCTGCTCGGGATCTTATTTATTCCTGATAGACCCCAGCCCTCACTGCCACAATCAGGAAAAGATTTTATGAATGGGAGTATCTGTAGCAAGAGGGAATGTAACATGGAAGGCAGATAATAGGAAGGGTCAGGTGAAAGCCAAGAGGTGGCTCCTGGGCTGGGCAGTGACACTGCAGGACACCCCGGGGCCACTGTCCAGGGCCGCTGTCTGGGGCCAGCCGCTTTCTCCCGTGGCCAGGCTGCTCACGCAGATCTGTTCGGGAAGGGGGGATTGCAGATTTCAATTCTGGGTTTATTCTGCATCCCTGAGAAACCAGCAACTGGAATTCACATATATTTTCCTTTGTGAGATTATTTAGGAGTAAGCCCTCACAGCTGTTTGTGCACTTACCTATCAATATACAGGTATGAAACACACATTAAGATAAAAACAAATATATTTGGCAAAACATACAAATAAAGACATAATTCGTGTATGGAGAAGCAATTTATAACGGATGAGATTCTGTTGCAAATCTATCAAAAACAGGCACATGGTGCTGTTTCTCCTGTCATTCAGGAAATCCCACATCCACACAAAAATAATGAACAATCACGTTTTTCACACAAAAATTGCTCCCTAGTAATTAGTATATTTGGGAATAAAAATGAAGTCCTTTTTACTTCCTTGTTCACCTGTATTTTTTCACTAGGGAATGAAGAAATACTATGAAATTACAAGGAGCCACACTCCTTTTCGTTCATGACAATTTTAAATACTAAAATACAAGTAGAGGTCAACCCAGCAGGCACAGATTTTATTTTCAAATCACAACTAAAACCAAAATTAATTAAAACAATTTAATTTTGTTAAGAAAAGGTACAATGAAACTTAAATATTCTGTTCCTGCTTTTAACTTGTACCAGTTCTTAAGGGTGAGTCCTAAAATTGCGAACAGGACATGCATATCTAGAACAGTTACATTATTATAAAGGCAGAAGCCCCAATAACATCATCCTAATTCCGAACACACTGAATCACCTCCTCAAATCCACAGGTAAAACCTACTGAAATTAAATTCCGAGTCTTTTCGACTGACAAGGAACTGCGCAGTTCTGAACGCTGATTTCTGTTCAGGATTCGGAAGCGTTCGTAATTTGTGTTTGCCAAACCAGCCGGGTTATTCCAGTGGGGAGACGGGATCGGCTTCCCGTCTGCCCAAGATTCCTACAGAAATCTGACAACCCTCCTTCACGAGCCCCTCGTTCAGTAACTGCTCTGCCATTTGGGGTTGCTTCTTTTTCACCTGACTTGGCTCCACAAAGCCCAAACCACACATTTAAAAATGGATTGGAACATCCCGAAACTAAATTTGTTATTAACAATAATTCTCCCATCCCTCCTCCCCATAACACTGAGCACAGATACGCTGATAGGAGGGAATTTACTCAAAGCAGTAATATTTTAAACAGGGACTTAGATCAAATGAAAATCATACTTCATAAAAATCATACTTTGTAAATTATGTTTGTTAAAACATGCTTTGTAAAAAATCATCCTTGGTAAAATAAAATAACTCCCATTCCATTTCAAAATGATCAATTTTTTAAAGAAAAGTAGAAAATATTTGCAGAGGAAAAAAAAACTAAACCAAAAAGACTAAAACAGGTAGCAAAAAGAAACTTTAAAAATAAATCCACAATTCTCATCAGCAATGTAAAAATTCTCTGGAATATGGATTTCTATGACATCCAGACCTACATTTGCAGAGCTGGCTCTGAGGATATTTTTGTTGACGTGCTCCTTTGCTGTAATAAAAGCAAATAATAAAATGCTAGTGCTATTTACTGGAACACATCCATGGGGGTTTTTCCACCTCAGATGAGTGACGGGCATAGACGGTGCCAGACCATTTCTACTCGGGTTTAAAATAACCCTAAACAATTTCTATAATCTGTTTTCAAGGGCAGCTTGTTGGTAATATGAGATTTTTTTTCCACAAACTCCAGAATATGTAATTCCTAAACTGTTTTATCGTTTGGCTGCTGAGTATTTCTTTCTCAAGAGATGTACTTCAGAGCCTTGCACAGAGAGATCCCGATACTTCCCTGGCTGAGCTCTTCGTAAGTCTGTCCCTTTCCCATATATAAGCATGGAAGAAGCGCACAGATTAAAGGCTGCTTCCCAGCACTGTGACAGCCCACGCTTGGGGCTGCAAACCAAAAATAATTCCCTGTATTTGCCCCACTCTGTTAGCTTTTCCCTTTTTGGGATGGTGCCTTAATTAAGGATTTTGCCTCTCTCATCTCCATTGCTATTAAATTTTAACCCAGACACGCAGCCTTTGCTTTTTCCACCCCTTTTATGATTCCCGTTACGGCAGCCCCCGGCCCCCCACGTCCCTCCAGCCTCTCACTCCCCACACTGGATTTTTTCCTCCTTAAATCTTGGGCTCTTCCCGCTGGCCTTGTGCACTACCAGGGAATCATTTGCTTTCATAATTTACATTTTTTTCTCTCCATCTCTCAGGGTTTGGCAGGGGATGCTGCCGGACGCAGCCTCGCTGCGGGTGCTGTTCATGGATGGCGAGTGCCCTCTGCAGGAAAACACCCCCAGCCAGGAAAAACCCTTGGAAATCGGGGAAAACAGGAGCAAAGAACTCCTGCTTGATTATGATTTTTACTCATTTCATTCTTACACAGACCATCAGCACTGCTGGTCCCTGAGCTGAACTTCCCCAAACTGCTCCATCCCTCCCAGCCCAAAGGCCACATCCCAGCCCATTCCTTATGGAACCAGATCCAAGAAGGGTTTTCCTTTCTCAGCTAATGTTTTCTGGCAGGCTCTAAAATCTCAGCTGTGTTATTTCAGAGCACAAACACACAGGGTTTCTGCTTTTGCTGTAGCAAAACTGCGCAGGATGGAATTTTTATTAGTTTTTCCCAAAAAAATAAGCTCTTTAGGAAATTCCAAATCAAATCCTGCTTAGACCCCCGTCCAGAACGACAGCCTTTGCTGTGTGCGCCCTGCTCACTCTCCTTTTTAAACAGCAAATTCTGACTAGGTTTTATATATATTGATAAAATCAATGCAAAACATTGGCTGGGAGAAAGCTCAAGTGGCAGATTTAAATCAAATAAAAAATAAAATAATTTTTTAAAACCGACAAAGAGAACACTTCTAAGGCAGGTCTCTAACCAGGGCCTCCTGAAAGCCCTTTAATCAAAGGCCAGGTCCCACACGGGGACCCTGCTGCCATGGCCATCCCCAGCCATGACTCCATCGCCAGCCATGACTCCGAGCTATGTGTCTTGTGGCCGAGGGTGGGATTAGGAAAAAACCCTTCTGTAAAGGAAAAGCATTTTGAAAGACGTCATGAAATGCGAATTTACTCGTCCTTTCCAAGAGCTAATAATGCCTGTGCAGCACAATAGGCATCGCTCACCATGCCACGGGCAGACTCCAAGGCTCCTTTCTCTGTCTCCCCCTTTTTTAAGGATATCACTTATGCAAACCTCACCCGGCCTCTGCCTCGAGATTGTATATCAGAGCAGCAGGGGGGCTGATGAAGTGCTCATTTTTTTACATCAGTCTTATAAATTGCTCTCCCCATTAATTGTTTCCATGGAAACAATGCATTTGGCTTGGATGGGGATCCTGAAAAATTTTTAATGGGATTCTTAAAAATGTGCAGGAAGCAGGTGGGGGGTAGAGGAGGTGCTCTCAAACACCCTCAAAAGAGATCCAGCCTAAGTTCTACAAACATGTGCCGTTAATTGCTTGTGGCCCAAAGCTGCCAAGCCTGGAGTCAGTCGAGGATCTGAAAACATTATTCAAATGACCAGGAAAAAAAAGCACCAAAAGGGCAAGTACAGATTACGTGACAGCAGAGATGAGAATTTCCAAACACCTCCTGGCAAAACACAGCCATGAGACCATGACCAAATAACAATTCTTTAATGTCACAGCCTTAACTAATAATTTAAGCATGAGCAGTCCTTGATAACCCATCAGATCCTCCAGCGAACGCAGTGCTCCGCGCGGAACCGCCGCGCTGACGGGGACAGCAGTAGCAACACGGCCGTGCACACCCACCTTCCCCTTCTCCGCTCTTCTTGTGCCTGAGAGGATTTTTCTTTTAATTTTTTTTTTCCCCAGCAGGGAAAGTATTTGTATTACAGGGTATGAAACTAGTCCAACATGCAAGCTTATTTAATTTGGAAAATGTGTGGCTAAATGCCACTTGTTATGGGATTAGTTAACAGCTGCAAGTCTGCTACTGTGGAAAGAATTTTTTTCAAGGCAAAAAAAAGGAAAGAAAAGGATTTAACTGCGAGCTGCTATGTGCTGTCCCCCAACGTTCTGTGTGGATTTTTGAGTTCCATCGGGTGTCTCAGCTCTCGGTGGGGTTGTCCTCACTCCACTGTCAGCTGAAGCCATCTACACTTACACTAGCTCCTCCCAAGTAGCTCCAAGCGTTAGCCGTGAGCCTGGAACCCAGCCCTGGAGCTGCCCGGCATGTTCAGAAGAGCCAGCCCAGCGTCACGGCGTGATCAGCAGCAGCTCCGGCCTCACTCCAGCACGGCTGGCTCGGCCCAGCCACCCTCTGCCTCCAGTCACAGACACCCACAAGCGTCAGGTTACTGGCAGCTCTCAAGTTATACCTCCAGCTAATCCCGCAGTGCAGACAGGCTTTAAATTACTTGTTAAAAATCCTGTCCTCGTCCTGAGTGTCCTCTGGTGTCCTCCATCACTAAGTACTGCTAATGAAGGAGCAGATCATCTTTAACACATCAGTCACACAAGCCAAACCCACCCATCACTTTATTTTCCATGACCTCCCTGCATGACCAGAACAGATATTTCTATGCAGATGCCAAGAAGCAAGTTCCTAAATCATAACTTGCTCCTCCCAATCCCAAAGTGCTTCTCATTAGAATCCCATTGCTCTCCTCTTTTCTACTCAGGAACACCTTATCTTAGAATCATGGAATGGTTTGGGTAGAAGGGACCTTAAATATCATCTCATTCCACCCCCTGCCATGGGCAGGGACACCTTCCACTATCCCAGGCTGCTCCAAGCCCCATCCAACCTGGCCTTGGACACTTCCAGGGATGGGGCAGCCACAGCTTCTCTGGAGCTGAGGCCCTTTGTCAGCCTGTTGTTGGGTAAGAACCACCAATCTGGTGCTTGGTTCCAGGCTCAAGGAGGGACACGAAGCCACTCCAGGAGCTGAGAGGAGCAGCCCCCTCCCAGGGAAGAAGCTGCCGCAAATCCTTGCCCTGGAGAGGCAGTGAGGAGGAGGATGGCTGAGAGGGGAGAAAATGCACTGCTGAGCACAGCGGAGGCTGCTCCGACAGTGTCGCTTCCCATTCCAGGCTCCGCATCTCACTGCTGCTCAACCTACAGCACAACAGTCCAAAAGGTTTTCATGGCAAAAGCCGTAACAAAGGAAATAAATCCATTTGTCATCCCCTATGACAGATGTGACCCAAATTATTTTTGCAGAAAATGTATCCTAGTGGATCTACTGCTCTGAGGGGCAGGAGGACTTTGTGCTTCTGGGCACAAAATGCTCGAGGCATCCCAGTGAGCTACAGCAGGGAGGGGGACAAAGAGGTTGGCATCAAACCCCTGAAAAGTTGCCTGTGCCTGCAGCTGTCTCAGATCAGTCATCTCTGAGCAGAAGCCAATGTGTGCTTGTCCGAAAGGCTTTGGGGGGTTTTTCCCAGCCCTCTGACCTCTGGAAGTCCATCTCTCCACCTCAGAGCTTCTAACAGAAACCACAAATGGGGGTTTCTTCAAGAACAACTTGAAGAAGGTGCTTTGCAGCCTGTCCTTGGAGCAGAGCAGGCTCCATACAAGGCCTGAGCTCCCCAAACCCTATGTATTAGCTCCAACCAGTCTCTTAGCAGAACTGGTGCTAGCTATCCTAGCTGAAATTTTGTTTCAGTCTTGTATTTATACCCATAATTTAGAAACAACACAAAGATAGTCACGTCATATGGCAAGAAAATTCCCCTTTGGCTGTTTCTTTTGGATACCATAACCCGATTACTTTCATGTCACATGCACACAAATGATCACACTATGCTGACACACACCCCGCAATTACGTGGACACAGATGGATGTTATGTGGCATTTTTCTGCTGCAAGCGATACCCTGAAAGGGGGAGGATGGAGGTAATTGGACCAAGTTTCTTAAAATCACATTTCTGTTATACCAGTGCCAATTCCTTGGCCACAGCCTGAGCCAGTGTGCATCTGCTCGGCACAACCAAGACCTGACTGTGCAGAAAAAGCTTTTTCCTTGCTGAAGGTCACCAAACCGGAGGTCACGGCCAGGCTCCCCTGTGGCTGCACACCCCTGTAAAGGGAGCGAGTGCAGGACGATGGGGTGTGGTGGCTTTCCCCTGCAGCATGTGCAGGCAGAGGCTGTGCCTGCAGCTTTGTGCTCAACGGCCCCAATGGACTTGTAATACTGATGAGCACGTTGTGCTGAGACAAGGTACCAGCAGAGGGGCTGGTAAAGACCTTTGAAAGATCTTTTAAAAGTGCTGGAGATAAAAGCCACACACACTTTTTAAGTGTATCAATATCGCACTCACAGTGACGAGCAGCAAACCAGCCCAGGGCTCCTGGTACCTTACAGGGCTGCATAAGCTGGATTTGCCATTTCAGTTAACAAATATAATCCCCCCCCCAAAAAAAATTTAAAATAAGTGGGGCATTATAACTCCTCTCAGCACGCAAGACTCACAAAGTTACGTGTGAGTGCTCAAACACTCCCAGCCCTGTGCTCATGGGTACGTCTTCACACAGCACAGACACGGAGAGTCCCTGTCCCGGAAAGAGCATCAGCACGTCAAAATTTCAGGCACATCCCCAGCTCCACTGGGACCTGCACGCTGCAGACGCTACAAGTGGAAAGCAGTGTGCAAAAGAAAGCTGTCATTTCCTTCATTTCCTTTATCTTAAAAGGGCCCGGACAGGGTAAATTCTGTTTCTCACAATGCTACAGCAGAATTTTAGTTTTCTGTAATTCCTTTTTAAAAATGACAGAACAAAAATCCTTGTTTCCAAAACTAGAGGTTTGAAGCCTCCCTTCCCAGGAGGGGGGGGGCGGGAGAGGGGGAAGGGTGGCTAGTGAAGGTTTTTTCCATTTGTCCACATTTAAAGCTGGGTCCACTTTAAGAGAAACAAGTGAGAACTGGGTTTTACCATTTCAGAAATGAAAGGTATTTACCCTCAAGACAGTAAAAGATCTTTTAAACCTTGCTGATGCGGGGGAGGAAATGGGAAGTTTACAAATGTAAAGCTCCAGCTCTGCACACCCAGCCCCGCTCCTGCTCGGTTATGGAGTTCACTGAAATCAATACGATTTCTCACCACCACAGTCACACATCAACAGTTCCATACTTGCATCTTTTACTAATGCAAAAGTTGCTTTCAAGAAGAAAACATTCTTCACAGCAAATTCAAAGTTTGTCCAGTTTAAAAATTATTTAATAGACTCATGGAATGGTTTGGGTGGGAAGGGACCTTAAAGCCCATCCAGTTCCCACCCCCTGCCATGGGCAGGGACACCTTCCCCTACCCGAGGTTGCTCCAAGCCCTGTCCAACCTGGCCTTGGACACTGCCAGGGATCCAGGGGCAGCCACAGCTTCTCTGGGCACCCTGTGCCAGGGCCTCTCCACCCTTACAGGGAAGAATTCCTTCCCAATATCTCATCCATCCTGCCCTCTGGCAGTGGGAAGTCATTCCCTGTGTCCTGTCCCTCCATCCCTTCTCCGAAGTCCCTCTCCAGCTCTCCTAGAGGCCCTTTAGGCACTGGAGGAGCTCTGAGGTCTCTTCAAAGCCTTCTCCAAGCTGAACAATCACAATTCTCTCACCCTTTCCTCAGAGGGAAGGTATTCCATCCCTCGAAATCATCTTGGTGACCCTCTTTTCTCCCACCTCATGAAGTCACATAAAGCAAATCCCAACTGCTCACCAGAAAAAACGAGAGCTATTTGCTAGAGCCCTGATAATGTTTAAAAATATATAGTCAAACATCATGCTAAGTGGAGGCCTGATAAACTAAAGTCCATCTCTTACACTAACCTTCAACGTAAAATTAATAATTAATTAGTAAAGCCAGGACATGGAAGGATTGCTATCAATATTTTAATACTTTTACTGCTAATTTCATTCTCCCTCCGTATTCCGCTGCTGGAGAAGCAGAAGAGCTGCGTGTGCACTTGCAGTGCAGCCCCTGCTTCAGGGCCAGCGCTGGAGGAGCAGTGTCACCCACAAGTGTGCCCCAAACATCCCTGCTGCCGGAACCCAAACCCAGCGTCCACACTTTGTTACGTGTGTCTGGCACCGGCATGCCCCAGCCTTCCATGGCATCAGCTCCAAGCCAGGGCCACCCCCGTGGAGACAGCAGGGCAAAACTAGGAGGGGTTTAAGGAAGATAAGCAAAGTGCAACTGAAATTTTCCCAAGCATTAGAAATATCCATTCCTTCTCCTGCAACACAGCAAGGAAAACTTTGGCCCAAGAGGAAAACTGCCGGGAAAGTTGTGAGGCGGTGATTCCAGGTGGGTGCCAGGGCCCAGGAGCAGGGAGCAGGTGGGTGGGCAAAGGAAGGGAGATGAGTGCTGCCCTCACTACTGGAAGGCAAAGTGTGTCCTGCCTGCTTTATTTACTCTTTATTAGTCTAATGAGGCTGTTTCCTGGGAGTTTAATTACCATAATAGAGACAATTCCTTTCTTAACCCTCTTTACAGCCTGGAAGAGAAAGAGCCTCTGACAGGGGAATGTGGAACACATGAGCAACACCATGTTTGCATCAGCCCAAGCAGAGCCCCGACACCTCGGGCACGTGGCCACAAACCTCCCCCCTGGGGGGGTCCCTGCCGTGGGGGGGGTCCCAGCCAGGCTCCACCACCCACCCTCACCCAGCACCCCATGAATGACTGAGCTGGAAGGCAGCGCCACAGAGCTCTGCTGGAGAAAAATTAAGAGCGCATGATTAATGCTACATAAAATGTGTGGGTTCCCAGCCTTTGAAATCGTACCTCTTCATCATTTCCATTTACAGTTTACTAATGAAATTAGATATGGTAAAGGGGTCCTTTCTTTCTTTTTTTCCCTTAAATTGAGTGTACATTTTTTTCGAGTTAAATCAACATATTTTCCATTCCATATTCAGCAAGAAATCAGACAATTAAATGTGAGGGGTTTTTTTCTGGTGCTGCTAAGAGATATTTCCATGGTGTTGCCATAATACATACAGCAATTTACTGTATTAGACTTACATGTCTGTTACTCTGCACAACAGATACAACAGATCAGATTAGAACAAGGTAAAGAGGCAGTGAGGATGAAAAGCACCAGATCTAAGAGGAGAAAACACACAGGCTCTGAAAAGCCACAGCGGAGCTGTGCTCACCCAACCGGAAGGCTCTCCCAGTCCAGAGAGCTATACAATCCAGACAACACCCTGCAAAAGCAATTGCTAAACCCATAATGAACTTGTGCCAGAGTCCAAAATCCAAACCAAAAAATCCTCGCCTAATTTTCTTCTACTCCAGCCTCACAGAAGGGATAAGGCACGAAGTCCTGATTCCTGGGCACCACGCTGTTGATGACAGGAAGCCATTAAAACATCACTGTGAGGTCACAATCAAATTAAATGCAGCCGGAGACAAGGGTCATGACACATGCATGGTGTCCAGGTGTATTAATGTAGTGGTTTAGTTCGCATTTCTTACTTTCTGTGAGATAGGACAGGTTCAACCCACAACAGTTACACACATGCACCGTGCCCAGGTAAGTAACATGCCATGCCCCTGTGTGTTACACCTCAGTCCCTCCCAGGACAGCTCTCTGGCACTGCTGGCCTCTGGGACCACTCACTGAGCACTGTCCAGCGACCGTCAGGAGGGAGTTCTCAGATTCTACTCTTTAAAAACCTGGGGGGGAACAGGCATTTACACAGCTGTCACCTTAACATTGGAACTGTAAAATGCAGGTGAAATGAAATAACTAAAGGCATTTCCCCCAAAATTCTGATCACAGAGTTGCCCCAAGAGCAACAGGATTTGGGAGCCTCACATTCCAACGCTGCATGTTTATATGAACGCTATCTTTTCTGCAGTGCAATTTGAAGGTTTGGGCTTGGCAGTAAGAAACTGCACTCTCACTAAAATTCATCCATGGATATCCCCTTTGAACGCTTCTTGGATGGTTATTTTCACTAACATTGTGTTTATTAGCAGAACAGAGGGAGGACTGTAAAGCAGGATCACGGGAGAGTTTGATTTCCAGGCAGTGATGAATGGCGGGGGAGGCCAGGTCACCCGGCTGCAACATCAAAGGGGCGACTGAACCAGCAGCACACTTGAAGTTAGTTAAAATGCCATCACCATTTTCTGAGTTTTGCTTTTTTCTTACATTTAAAGAAATTATATTCCCTAGTGCTGGCCTCAGCCATTATTTCCAGGTCTCTGATGATACCCAGGACTCTATAAAGGCATTACCTGCTGTCGTGCCAAGGAGGATTTGCCACATGATTTAATTGTGATACAATGTGCTCCTGTCCTCACCATGTCATTTAAAGAGCTTCAACAATGTGCTTTATGCACCTTCCCATGGGCCAGCCCCATCCTAAGACACCAGAATTAAACTGCCAAGGAATTTGTGTGGGTCTGGTTCCTTTTGGGCTAAAACTGGACAGATTCTTTCAGAGCTCTGCCCTCCTTTTCTGTCAACAGGGAGTGAGGAACCAGGCGTTCTTGGGGTAGCACATGGCAAGAGAGGCAAGTCCTTCTTGGAGCTGAACCAGACACAGACTAAAGAAGTGTATATACCCACAGTCAGGAAAGGTGAAAGAAGTCTCAAACCGACCATTAAGCACAAGATATCCCGGACTGCTTTGGATTGGAAGGCACCTTAAAGTTCATTCAGTCCCACCCTCTGCCCTGGTCAGGGACACCTTCCACTATCCCAGGCTGCTCCAAGCCCTGTCCAACCTGGCCTGGGACACTTCCAGGCATGGGGCAGCCACAGCTTCTCTGGGCAATTATGCCAGGGCCTCCCCATGCTCACAGGGAAGAATTCCTTCCCAATATCCAAATTAACCCTGTCCTCTAAATATGCGCATTCAATATACCTAAATAATTAATATGTGCATTACATGAACCAAACCCTCAGTCAAGCCTTACTAAGGGCGGGTGAACACAGAGAAGACCTGTGGTAGATCACACACCTGCTGGGGCCTCTCCTGCGGCCGGCCCCTTCGCTGGCTCCTCCCTCAGCCATCGCTCAGCGGGGCTTTGGCTTTCGCTGGCATGTCCTTCCTGGAGAAACGGACCCGTCCTTAACGGCTGGCATGTCCATTCCTTCCATCATTACGTTTAAACGGCAAACGTCGGCGAAATTTGTAATCGACCGGGTCTCGTCTGAGCCACGTTCCCACTGCGCCGAGCCCGCTCCAGCACCGACCGGTTCCTGCGGCTCGGAGCTCTCTTCGTGCCCCCTCACAGACTCTGGCGCGAGCTCTCCTCGTGCCCCCTCAGTGGCTGTGGCTCGAGCGCTCCTCGTGCCCCCTCACAGAATCTGGCTCGAGCGCTCCTCGTGC
>VZRV01009544.1:132351-185715 GCA_013398115.1 Falcunculus frontatus | reverse complement strand
CCTGCTGCGCCCGCCGCCCGCCGCCGCCGTCGCCTGCTTCTCCGGGGGGACGGTGGGTAGCGGGCGGCGGCGGGCCCGAGCCGCCCCGGGGGGCGCACAGGTGCGTGAGGGCGCCGGGGCGGGCGGGCGGTGAGGGTATGGGGGGGCTGAGGGGACTGAGAGGGCTGAGGGGGCTGAGGGGTGCTCGGTGGGGGGCTGAGAGGGCGCAGCGCTGTTCCGCCGGCTCTGCGAGCACCGCCCGGTTCGTCCTTGCCTTGCCGGTATCAGTGCCCGCCGCCCCGGGGGACGCGGGGAGACCGGGGGCTCCCGGAGGCCGATCAGCCCCTTGAGGAGTGGCCGAGGGTGTCGTGGGGTCTCTTTGGGGACAAGCATTAAAACCCTCAGTGTCTTTGAACGGATGCTGAATGTGTGTGTAGTGAATAAGTTGTGCTGACAGCTAATTCTGCAGGTATGTGCGGAGAGGGAGTTGGGAGTTGGAATGCTTTTTGTCAGCTATGGAAGGCTGTAATGGTTCCGTGAATTATTTTTTATTACAAGTAAAGTATTATCTGTAAGTATTTTATTACAAGTAAAGTATTATCAGTACATTATCTCAAACTACGTCCAGCTTTCAGTAATTCATGTGCATTTTTCAAAGTGTATCCCAAAGACTGAGGGAATGAACTTTCATAAACTCTCAGCTTGTAATTCTGTTTGATAATAAACTTTTTTATCCCCTCAGATTACTGCTGTTTATGAGTAACTTTTCTTTGTCACCCACCTTGGTTAGTTTTTCCTGACAGGCAGAATTCTGTCAGGGACTACGGTCAACTTTGTTACTGGCTAGATGAGATGAGCAGGACTGGAAGGGTAGATTTTGAGGCGTTTTAATTTTGAAACTTGTGCAAGAGGCTGAGAGCTAAAGTCGATGCAGATCAAATATTTTACCCATGTATTTGCATACATTAAAATATACCTGAATACTCCGTATTTTCTGGTGTTCCTGGAGATGTATTTCAGCTGTTAGGGAACAAACAGCTATGTTATTATGGTGATGAATGGAAGTATTAATTATTTTCTTGTTTTCCTTTTGAATTATTTTATTTTCATGTGAGAAATGCCAGTCCGTGCTGATCAGTTTTAATTGCCACGTGTCACTAAATGTGGATTTGCACTAGATTTTCTGAACTAGAAACCTAATACTACATCTGTGGAATGTATATATGTGTTCATCTCTTTGGCTTTTTACTTTCTAGGTATTTTTGTATTAGAAAGTGGTCAATGAATGCTGGTAATGACCTTCCACTTTTGAATCAAAAAATTAAAATTCTTTAAATGCATGAGCATTTATTTTACAAAACAAAAACTCTTAACAGGAAGCTCAAACTTAAGTGTTCTGGACTTCTTGTTATAATGCCCTTCAAAATTTTAGGACATGATTTCTCAAGCATTTAATTAAATTTGCTGACAGAGGAAGATGTCTTGTCCTGAAATTTCAGTTTCCTCTTTTTTCTCCTTCCCATTTTTCAATTAGTTCAAGAAATAACTGTGCCTGCATCAATGGAAGTGGCTGTCAGAAGCTGGCCAGGCACTTCAGCAGGTTGTATTCCAGAGTGATTAGCCATTGATTATTATAAATTAGTAGTCCAGCAGTTGAAAAAATCTTCTTGGGAGCAAATATGTGCATCCTGGTTTAGTTCAGTTATTTAATTATTTTTTGCTATGCTCATACACTAATGAGGACTGTTGATATTTTTAATGTGCTCATTCCGAAAGGTTTTCTTTATATTAAAAAATTGAAGAAACAGCCGAGTTTGCATTTAAAACAACTTAATCTTGATTGCCATGGTCCATTTCACAGTCATGTGGGAATAAGGTGTGGTGAAAGCGGGTTTTAGAGCACATGTGCTCATGGAGTGTCACCACACAGGAGCTTGGGGGCTGTCTTGGTGTTTAGATTGGAATGTGGGGGAAAGTTCTTCTGTCTCCTTCATTGCTGTGTTGTAGGTGTCACATAGGGGTCAGCTTTTGCACTGGTTTGTTGAATGTAACCAAGGGCTGTAAATGTGAAATAAATTCTCATGATCCAGCCTCTTAATCCCACATGGCATGGGAGACTGGCAGGACACAACCAGGCTTTAATGGCCTGTCTTCCCCAAAGTGTTCCTAAATAATAAGGACTTTCCAGGAGGACACACCTGCTGTGACATGGTTACACCAGTGCTCCTCACTGCTGGGGTAAAACCCCACGTGGGAGTAAACTCCACAGCCACAGTTCTGCTTTAATTGATGTAACTCCACACAGAGCAGAGGTTTGTGGCAGCATAACTGAGTCAGTCAGGAGTTGTGCCTGTTGCAGCTCGAGTTGGTGAACAGTACAGCCATAGCTTAACTCCTGAGAAAAAATGGGATTAAAGGAAGGAAGAAGCTCTGGTAAAACGATCATAACAGCCAAGTTACCAACCATTCTCTTTGCAAAAGTTAATTTCAAAGACTTGCATGTCATCCTACTCTGCTTTGCATCCATGTGGTACTTGGTCTCCTGTCTTCATAGTTTCTTGTCCATTATAAGTTTTTTTTAAGCTTACAATTAATTGTAAGCTTAATTGTGTTATAATACAATATATGTATTTTCTATGGCACTTAGTACCATGAGAGTCAAATACAGTAGAGTTGTTTGGGTGCTATTGCGTTACAGATTCAAATATTTTTTTCCCCTCACACTTATATTTTTCAGTAGTTTTGATTAGAGTCTTGCTTGTCTGAATACTAAGGCATGTAACAATTGTATCCTGGAGAGGAAAACAGCTAAATTCATGGAGGGAAAAAACAGGTATCATAAGTATTGTGGAACGGTGATCTGGCTTCATTTTTTGATGTTGAGATCAGTTTGTATTTCCATAAACACAGCTGCTTCAGTTCACCCTCCTGTGGTTGGAGTAGGCAGGGGTTCATCGTGTCAAAACTTGTGTTTGGAATTTAGGATCTCTGCTGAGTAGAGAACTGGCACGTTGGCTTGATAAACTTCCATGAGTAACTGAACAATTGCTGTTGTGGTTTTTTTTCTAGGAAGCTTGTGGGTTTGGTTTTTTTTTCTTTTTCTTCTTTTTTTTTTTTTTTGGTAGAAGTTTGCCTGTATCCAAAATAAAAGCAATGGCAAATTCTATTCAATCTAAACATGGAAATTAAATGAATCTAAAAATTAGTTAAATGAATTTAAATGACCTAAATGGAAAGAAAATAGCATTTGACTGGAAGGGTCAAACAGCCCTTAACTAAGGATAATTATTTTGCTAGAAATCTTTATAAGCAAAGAAATACACTGAGGAATTTCTTTCAGGGAGAACTTTGGCAGTTGTAGAAAGCAGGGCTGTGTAAATTATTGTAACTGTAACGGTACAAAATAGAGACTTTTTCCTTCCATTATCATGCCCTTCCAGCTGCCAGTGATAAAGAGCTTCTCCTTCTGCATAAGTTAATAATATCCCTTGCTCTGGAAAGGGTTGCAAGAGAAGTTTCAGGTATTTTTATTAAATTTATTTGTATTTTGCCTTGGTTTTACTTATTTATTTATTTTCACCTGAAGCCTGGTCTGTTCTGTAAAATTGCACTGATGTTTATTGTCCAGACATTTCATGTGCTTGTGTGCATTGCTAAATTCTCTTCTCTAGGCTCTGAAGGTGCTGTTGGACACCTCGTTGCCCAGGAGCTGTTAATCAGCAGTCTCTGGCACTCAGCAATCCTCACTGGCAAATACCTGCTTTGTAATGGAGTATTTGAAATTCCTTGAATTTTCAAAATCCCTTTAGAGAGGAGGTATTTGCTGCTGAGCAGAGCAGCAATCCCATATGTCTGCCTATAAAAATGGACTTCTAAAATTGCTGTGAGGAAGGATGCCCCATTCCTTTGTAGTGTTCAAGGCCAGGTTGGATGGGACTTGGAGCAGCCTGGTGTAGTCGAAGGTGTCCCTGCCCATGGCAGGGGGTTGGCACTGGTTGAGCTTTAAGGTCCCTTCCTTTGCTCTGTGCACATCCATCCAAGTGTCCAGAGCAATTGCACATTGGCCACTGTTAAATGTAACTCCAACTAAGTTTATATTTTTCATACTGGTGGCAGTTTAGCCTGTCTTTATACCAGAATATTTTCACCTTTTTCTCTCGTTTTCCTCCACTCTTTCCTATTCATCATTTGTTTTCTTGCCTTGTAAACTCAGCAGGATTGACTGTGGGACTTAAATGCTGCACAGGTACTTGAATCCCACCTTCAGTTATCTTTTCTGTTACAGTTAGTTTAAAAAAAAAATCCCCATGAGATGAGTGCAGCATGCTTGGAACACTACGTATCATATTCCAGAGAGAAGCTTCTAAGTGTGGGTTTGACCTTGCACAAATATGTTTAATCCCCGTTGTTTGTTTGTATTTGTAGTATTTAAACTACTACCCACAGTCATGACACTTCAGCAACATGACTTTTATGTGCAATCAGTACTAGACATCTGTTTCATCCTTTAGAGTTTATAGAATCATATCCAAAAATACATTAAAAGAACATAATGGTGCAGAGTCAGGCATTCAGGAGTTAGGAAATGCCAGAATTCGAGTTCCCTGCATTATTTCTTAAATTCTGAAATAAGCAGGATTTGCTCCTGGTTCTTTAAAGCAATAACCTGCTTCTTTTATGTGCTGTGATTAGATTCAAGTATGGCTTTTCTTTGTAGTCTTAAAGCTCTTGGGAGCCCTAGTGAGGGGAAGTGGAGTCCTAAGTCTTCCTGCAGGATGTGTGGAGAGTGGCAGGGAAAGCTTCAGCCCCTCTCATTTGGGCAGTTTTGCTGTCAATACTGTGATGGTCTGAGGAATTATCAGTGAAGTAAATTTTTCACCTTGTTTAACTCTTTGTTTCTTTGTTCAGATTTGTTTTTTAGCAGGAGCTTGGGAGAAGATTGAGTCTTCCAGGCTCAAGACTGAAAATAAGAACAAGTTTTTCTGTGTATCTTATGCAAAACCTTTAAATCTTTTTGCTGTCTTAACCCCATGACAGTTCATAGCTTCAGTCAAGAAATCAGGCTATCTATCTAATGCAGTAATTGAGACCAAATCTGCTAGTGTTTCAGTAGAAGTTATTTCTGTGATGTTGTCTGCCTCATATTTCAGTCAGAAGTGAGCTCTAAGAACTTTGAGGTCAAAAGAGAAGAATTTTTAGTAAAATGTTTTTATGATGTCCTGTGGATACACTGTAGAAAACAGTACTTAGCTACTTTCCAGTAACTGTTGAAGCATCATAATTTTTCCATTATATTTTCTGTTTATGACATTCTCATAATTCCTGTGGAAAGTGTTTTGCTTTAGATGGAATCCTCTGTGCTGACACAAAGCTGTCGAGTTATGAGTGCATCTACAGGGAAGTGCTTTAGAAATGCAACTCCTTTGTTTAACCCAGGTCTTGGAAGGACCAGGATGGTTCACCCAGGCCAGTTAGCTCTACTAAATGCAAAATGTAAAATTATGATGTTCACTCTTTCTGTGTATATAATGTCACATAATGGCAATATTTGGAATAGCAGGTCCATGTGATGACTTGTGGAGAAATGGTTTTAATTTTCTTTGAAATGACTCATGAAATTATTACTTGGGATACGTGTCTTAGGAACAAAAGGGTGTTTAAGGCAGAATATAAAATATATGATGGCGCTGCTGTTTGTCAAGGTTAAAATCACCCTTTTTTATGATCAAGTTCCTTTTTTTTTTTTCCTTTTTTTTGCTGTTTGTCCTTTGCCATGGGCTGGTGAGCAGCTCTTTGGCTCTTTTGCTCTTGGTGGTGGTTGTTTCATAGTGTGAGGTGTATGGTTAATATTGTAACAGAGCAGTTAAAAGATTGAATATTGCATGTGTCAGAGCTGATGTGGCACCTTCACTGCTGACCAGGAGAGGTCCCTGTGTTTTGCCATGGGGAAGCACTTCCAGCCAGTCTCTCTGAGCAAAATATATGGTCCCTCTGAGCAAAATATATGGTCCTTGGAAACTTAAGGAACATGAATTGCTTTGCAAGATAACATGTAGAGCACGGTACAATTGGTGCCAGCTGTGTGTCACAGGTTAAGGTGCATTGAAGGATCTGTGAATATTTCATATATTGTGTCCTGATAACCTAAAACTTGTTGCCAGCCCTGCTTCACTTTCTCAAAGTCCCAGTGCTTCCCAGGCAAAAGCTGTAGCTTTGATTCACCTTCTGGAGACAAGCATGGCATGAGCTGAGCTGAGTGGAATTGGAAATGGCAGAATCTATAAGCATAAAAATAACATTTCATAATGAAAAACAGGACAAAAGACTATTTGAAAGAATTCAGAAGACAACCTGGGAGAAAATTAAAATGAGAGGAAAAGGGAAACTGGGCTTTTGTTGTACAGAAGAAACAAAGTCTGATGAGAGTGGGGATTCAGGGAAAGGAAAGGTTCATTGTCACTGAGCATTTCTGATGTGGGAATGTAATTTATTTTACAGCTGCTCCCCACCAATTTTCTTTTTCTGTGGTCAGTTGTTAAAAAACAAAGCCATCTGCCTTCTTTTCATGTTATGCTTGTTTACATAAACTAGATGAATATTCTTTGAATGTGAAGTGCATGTTCTGCATGACTCTGTTTTCATTTCTCTTTTTTTTTGTTTCCCCCTCCTGTTTTATTCTGTAGATTCCACCAATCTGCAGGCAAAGATCATGGCACAGTCTGGGAGGGAATTATTCAAGGCCATTATTGGAGCATTCAGAGGTGGGTATAAATTGTTGTTCTTCCAACTTGAAGGTCAGAAGAAACTTAAGCCCTTGGAGCATCTTTCAGTTTAGACTGCTGTTACTTTTTTTTTTTTTTTAAATGTCACTATTTACAGTTCTGAAGTTAAATGGCAACTTATGTTTCTGCCCCTAGAAATCTTTCTGAATCTCTGCAAACTAATGATAATACAGTAACTTCAAAAAAGAGTTCTTAAAAGTGTAGGTTTTGTGTGGTGATATTTAGGTTCATTTGTTAAGCACAAAAAATACCCAGGTAAGGAATAGCCAGGTAGGAAACTGTGAGTTTTCCTTCAATATGTAAGTCTTTATTCCTTCAAAATTCTGCTTAGGTTATAGAATATTCTCATCACTGAGTGCCAGGATGTCAGGCTCTTACTCCTATGAGGTCTGCTTGCCTTAAAACCAGTGCAAACGTAGGGAAGATGCAATTTTTCCTGTTAATGGAAGAATTATGACACATTTCTGAGTAACATGCTTGTTTGATTGAAGCTAAGAAATGTATTTGTCTTGCTTTTCTTTTTTGTTTTTAATTATAAAATAATAACCACTCGTAACTGACTTAAGTAGCTAAAATCTTTTGAGGGTCATTGTGACTTCAAAGCATGAAATCTACTTAGATTGGTTTTTTTAGAATGTTTTTCTTTGAAATGTGAAAAGTGACATTTTGGTTTGGGAAACCCTGGGGTCTGCTATCAACCAACATACATAAAATAAGATTGTTAATGAGCTTTTACATAACTTGAACCTGGAAATTGTCAACATGTAGCAAATCTTTTAAACAAAAAGCAGATTCTTTTCAGAAAAGCTTTAACAGGTCCATTGTTTGTGGCAGGCACTTTGAACTTGGAAAAATGCCTGGTGGTAGCGAGTTGTTATTTTTTAATACATCTACATGCATAAATAAATTCAGAAATCTTCTCCAGGGAGTCTTGGCCTCATGCTAAGAGAAGTGAGCATTTGTTTTTAACAAGCAGGTTCTTTTCCAAACTGCCCCTGTACATGGATTGCAGATGGATCCCAGGGCCTCTGGAGTGGGATGACTTGTAGCCATTCCCATCCTGATAGGAAAGACAAGTGTGAAGCAGATTTATCTATTTATCTTGACCTCAAGTGAAGTTACTCTTACATACATGGAAAGAGTATTATTGCTTAAATGTGTTCCACTTCACCTATTAATGTACCCAAGTATGGTTATCCTCCAAAACTTCAAGTTTTTTTCTGTGTTCTTCACACATTTCAATATTTAAGGATCTGTTATCTTTACCTCCTGGCTGCTTGGAACATGCTCTTTGCTGCTAGGATTATAGTCCCTTTTTTATTGTTGTTTTCTTAAGCAAGGCAAGGTTTTTAGAGGGAGGTAAGATCTTTTATTAAAACAAATTTAAACTGTTGGACCATGAGGGAGGCAAAGCAGGCCAGCAGTTCTTCTTTCTGCTGGCTTTTATGTGCCTGTTTCCTGAGGTTCTTGCAAATTCACTTTTCATTTTCACACAGATCCTGCCGAGGTGGCAGCTGATAGAGAAGAGGATGTGTTGGCACGGCCATGCTGGTGGAGGCCTTCACACGGATCCAAAGGAAGGGGTAAAACTTGCTCAATTACTATTGCTTTTTAAATAAAAAAAGTTATCAGCTTCCCCCAAAAAACTAAACCTAAAAACTGAAGACGTCAAGCAACAATTTGTCCAAAATTCTCTTGGTAGATACGTGAATATTGTAGTAGAGTAGATGCTGTTTAATTGTCAGTGTAAACTTGCTAGCTCTTAAATCACCAAATATTTGTAATAGTGATGTGGAAGGGCTTTATTTTATTAAAAGTACCATTTTACTGTTACACACTCCTTTGAAACTGGCCTGTGTTAGATTCTTTTGATAGATAATATGTTCTCTTGTAATTCACTGATTTGTTGATCTTGTTTGTGACTGGTATTTCCCTGTGACTTGACAGACAGGATAGTAGAAATCAGCTTGTGGGTTACTGCATTAGTTGGTAAAATCACACTTGAAATGGGAGGGGAGAGAAGCAATTAAACTGTGTGTATTTTTACTTGGAATTAATGGTAATGCATCTGGTGTATTCTGACTGTATTCCTATTCAGGAAGCACATTAAAGTAATGATGATGGTATATAAGGAGAAGCAGTATCTTTTATTAGACCAAATGATTACAATCAGAAAATGAGGCAAACTTTTTGGTTAAAACAGGACAGTATCAACTGTGTGATTAAAATTGCCAAATCAAAGCTCTTGAGTTCACAGAACTTCCATCTTCTCATTTCCTGGGCACACTTATTTCTGATACTTTGTGTATTTGCAGAATCATTCTGTGTGAATGGTTATAACTCGTTCAGACTTGGGTGGGATCTTCCCTAAAATGAGTGAAGACCATGTTGATGACAAACTGAACTTTCAGTTTCAGGGCTGCTTTGCTGGGTTAACTGTTCTGAGCATGTCTCTCCTACAGCCCCAGTTGTAAAGAAATTGAGGAGTTAAACTTAGGATTTTCTTTGAAGTTTTCATCCGAGAGTTGTCCCTTCATTGAATCCAAACCTGTTTGTGCTACAGGCAGAAGTCAGGAGAGGTGTATGCTTTATAGTAAGAGGGAATTTCATAACCTGAGGTGTAGCCAGCTTGTTTTAGCAAACATCTGTGATCTTTTCTGCATGAGGCACAGGACGAAACAAAATAATTGGCCATCTCCAATCAGTGGTACCACTGGCTCTGCATGTAACATTAGCTTCAGACTCATTTTAAGACCCTCCTTGCAACAGGTGTAAGCTCTTTTCAGAGATTTCCTAGGCAAAACAGGCTTCAAACCTAACTGACTCTCCTTCTATGTTTCACATATTTAAATTCCAGGCTTTTCTCTGGTCAGAAAGGAAATGGAAGGTTCTGTTTACCAAAACACAAGTAGCCTTAAGGGATGTTGGATGTTCCTTAATGCTAAAACTCACTAGCAGTGTGTTATCCAAAAATTTTGATGCCAGATGATATTTTTTCAGTTTGCTGGCACTGTAAAATTTCGTTGGCACTCTCCCTTCAGCCACTACGTGCAGCTATTCCTGTATAAATCAATGCCTTAACTTCTTTATTCCAATAAATGCAGCTATAACGTGGTTAATACGGGACATGGTCAGTTAAGGCTGTTGTCTAACTAAACAAATACCAGCTGTCCTGGAGAAAGCAGCAAGAACCAGCTGTGGAAGAGGTGAAATGTGTGAAGAGTGGAAAAAGCCAGGGTAACATTGGGTTTGCCAGGAATTTCTCAGCAAAACTGAAGGGGAGGAAATACTCTGCTGTTCCAAGTGCAGTTCCCATATCTCATGTAACGTGCACTTGTATTCAGTGTGTAAAAATAAAAATACTGGCACCCCATTTACCACATTTTTTTCCCCCTAGGATTATACTTTTAGGAGAACTGCAGGTGAGATACCTGTCAGCTCTATTACACCTCTCTCTGTTCCAGATTTTCTTTGACAAACCAGCCTGTTCATTCTGACTTTGGGAGTGACATTTTAAATTGGCCCTTTTATAGCAGCTTCAGCAGGTACAGAACTGAATACTAAGGATGAACACAGAGTGAAGGGCACATTACCTTCATCTCACATGTAACTGCTAGAGAAACTTACACTTTTTTTTTTTTTTTTTTTAAATTCCAAAATAACCTTTACTTACAGCAGTGGCTGCTGTGCTGAGTACTGAAACCAGTACTGGTCTTTACCAGCTTTGGGAGGTTTTTTGGAGTGGTTGGGAGAATAACCTCGTGCAGGGGTAAAAAACTTGTGCTGGTACAATAAAGGGGATGATAGAGCTCCCTGAGGGAGCACACGGGGAGCCAGAACTGGGTCTTTCTTCATCAGCAGTGACAGCTTAAATGCAAGTCAAGCTACCACTTTCTTGCAGCCCACTTCTGACAGCCCATCATCCTGGCACAGGCTTTATCCACCTAGTGACAGGGTCAGCCCAGTGAATGCCTTGCAGTGCTCAATAACCATGGAGATTGTGAAGAGGAATGATGGCTTTCTTTTTTCTCCCCCCTCTTTAGGTATTTTAAAAGGTCCAGAACCTGGATGGGATGGGTAGAGGGGACAGGAAGTTGGTCAGTGGTCATTCTCTTGCAAATAATCTTCAGTATTGCTTAGTGTGTTTTAAAAACATGCTGCATTCAAAAACGGGGAAAGGCTTGCTTTCTTTGTTCCCTGCTGTATTAGATTTATAATATTTCCTTCCATTCCTTGCATTTCTGTAGGAATAGACCTTGAAAGAAAATGTAAAACATTACTGCCATTTAAAAGGAGGTAAAATAAATTCATCTCTTAACCTTTTTATGTACCTCAGAGAATCAAAAAAGGGCCTGAGTCCATTGAACAGATTGCTCATTTTAATTCTTAATGTTGCCACTTGCATATTTAAACAATTTTTAACTCATGTTTCAGTACAACAGTAACATTTATTTCATGGTAAACTTTGATGTAATATGTGTGCATTTTGCATCCTTTGATATTTCTTCTTGTTCCTTTGCAAGGCCTTTGGCAAATGAGTGGCTGCCTCCTGACTTTTTTCTAAATGGATTTACTTCTGTCACCGTTCGGAGCCATGAAAAAAGGAAATAGATTCCTTGTTTGCAGCCAATATATTTTTTTCCTTTTAATAGCTTTTCTGTGCAAAGTCTGCCTAGCCAATAGCAACATATAATTAGAACTGCTCTGATTGCACTTTTGTATCTTTTGTGTTAATGTGGTACCAATTTTTTTTAACTTCCTTTTAACCTATAAGTGGTGATCAAAGATATTTTTCCACATGTTTGAACTGCTTTTTATGCATATCCTTGGCTCAAATGGAAAGATTCTTGTATATGCTGCAGCAGATATCTCCATCTCTCTGGTAGGTAGGACACAACAGAGGCACTTTAGCATCCTCTCTTCACTTACAAATCTTTCATATATCCATTATTTTAAAAGTAGTTTGAAATGTGCTTATCCTGTGTAATGTTCCAATACATTTGCAGTTGGTGACAAAATGCCTTGGTTTTGCTTGAAGCTGTGACTAGAAAAACTGAGATGAATTTCCCGGTGCTTTTAAAAGCTTACATTTATAGGATTGGCTTCCCTGGTTGCCTCAGCAATTTTGCCTTTTAACAGACCTCTCCTTTCTTGCTTATTCAGCCTGGACCTTAACAGAGAATTTCTTTTCTAGTTTGGTTTATCCTCAAACAGTAAGATTTATTATAATACTCCCCCTTTCTACTGACTTCTGTCGTGAAAGTCATCTTTGAAAGGTGTGCACTAACTTTTTGTTTCCCTCCCTCCTCCCCACTACAAAATATTGCCTGAAATGGAGAGATTAGCTGTCCTTGCTGCCCTCCTTTCTGTCTTAGATAACCCTCCTGTCTTTCGAGTTAACCCTGATGTAGCCAACACAGAGAAATGAGTTGCTGATACTTGTGCTCTGTGTTACTGCACTTCCTCTTGTTCTCAATTAGGAAATGTGGTTTAGGCTGCAGATAATTTAGCTTGGGAGTTCAGTGGGTTGTATCAGAAGTGTCAGTGATAGACATCTGTCTATCTGGAAAATAACCTGCATTGCTGTAAAAAAATACAGCAACAAAACACGACAATGACAGAAAAATAATCCCAAAGCCAAACCTAAAATAAACCCAAACAGAAAAGTGATGTTTTTCAAGATGTCCTGTCAACTGGATTGTGCTGTTACTTAGAGCAAAACTTGAGATTTGGAGGAGAACGTAGTTTAAGAATTCAGTTAAAATTGATATAATCAGTTAAGTCAGCATGTGGCCATGCACATCTTCTGCCTTGTGAAGCCTGATTATCCAGTGTCAGGGAATGTTCTCAAACTATTTAGGTTTATTGTGGACCTTTCAGACTTCCTTCTTGCCTTAGTTTTTTTGTTAGTTTGGGGGTTTTTTTTTGCTTTTCTCTCCTGTTGTTTCTAAGCTATTTTAAAACATCTTCCAAAAAAGAAGTACCAAGCCCTTGAATTTTGTACAGAAATCTTGAGGAGATAAAAAAGAAGGGTCAGTTTATTTGTTCTGTGAAGTACTTCGAGATGGGGAGTTGTGGCTTTCTCCATGTTCCAGTTGTAGCCAGCCAAGCTTGTGCTCTGGAGAACATGGAACAACTTTTAACAGCCTGTCATGGATAGAAACCTAAAAACTTACAGCTTGAAACGTTAATAGTCAGTCCTTATCTCAGACATTGTCAAATGTGTATTTCCTATCAAAGAAAATACAGAAGTGATCCAAATGTGTAAAATTCATTCTTATTTATACAGTTACTTTACTTCCCAAGGTCTCTTCATAAAGCAGTGCTTTTGTTTGTTCTTTCCAATAGCTGAAGGAGATCGATGCCAAGAAGATCATCCGGGCAATGCTGTCCTACGTGTGGCCCAAGGACAGGCCAGACCTGAGGGCCAGGGTTGCCATATCCCTGGGCTTTCTGGCAAGTGCCAAGGTAAGAACAGACACCTCATTGTACTGTCACAGTTACTGTTCATCTGTACAAGGAATAATTTTCTTTTCTACTATTTGAGGGCTTTTGCGCTCTTAAGATGTCTGGGTTTTGTACCAGGAGCATGTATGAGAAATAATAGCTTGGATTTTGGAATAGGGTCTATCTGCAGGTAATACACGTGTGCATGTTTAGGGAGATGATGATGATGACAACCAGAATTTTTATTTCCCTTGCTCTCGTTAGTTTAGCCCAGGATTTGCCATTGCTGGTTAATTATTTACCTCAGAAATTACGGGAAATTGGAGTTAAAGGTTGTTCTCTTCTTGTGTGATGCTGTCAGACAGGATTTCTTCAAGGCTCTGTGCCCATTCTCAACCCTGAACTTGAGCAATGTGGTGGTGCCTACTCACAGCTCTTGCTGTGCTGTGGAAAGGGGGATTTGAGCTCCAGTCTGTTGATAATTTCTCTGTGAGATGACAGAGGAATTCATTGTTTCAGGGACTCCTCTGGTGTCCTAATATGAGAGAAGCTGTCTGACTTTATGTATTTAAGAACCCTGCTTTCATTCAAATAGTTTTTCTTATAGTCTTTGATTATGAAATGGAGGATTGCTCTTACCTTTACTTAATTGTGGGAAAGGATCTTCTATATTCTTACCTGCAACAAAATTAGTGTTTATTTGTTCTTTCAAAGAATTTGGCATGCAAGGGTGTTTTTCAGATTAATGGGGGATATAATTCAAATTCTGTGCAAACCTTGTAGAATAGTTCAGAAGAGCAAATGTTAACTTCCTTTTGCTTAAAAAAGAAAAAAGAAATATTTGATTGCAAAATACTGGGAGGAAGTTTTGTGAATTCCATTGAGACATACAGCTCAACTGGGTTGCTTTTAAGTACAGCAGTTTTTACCAAACATAAAGCTAATATTAGCACTCAGCACCATTGCCATGTTATGAAAAGAGAGAAGAGACAAATTTCAGCTATGTAGGTGTTGAAAGAGGAGTGCTTGGGAGAGAAATGTGCTCATTTATTTATGTGAGCTGAAGAGGATTTGCTGGTCTACAGTGCTTTCTCAAGAGCTTTTTATCTCTCAGGTACTCGTGGGTACTGTCTTCAGTAGATATTTGGGTCGTACTGCAGTTCAGGATGTTGCTGATAATGCAGGTGATGACATGCAGAAAATAGCTGGACTGTGCAAGTGAGCTTCCCCCCTTTCTGTGTGCCTGGGCAAAATACACAGCAATGCTTTCCACTACATTTTAAAACTCTGGGGGAAACTCTGCTCAAAATGCAGATGCCTTGAGGTTTTGTGATGCAGATCTACCAGGTGGATATGAAAATTATTCTAACTCACTTCCTTTTTAAAGACTCTTATTAGTAATGTTAATAATAATAATCTGAAGGCAATTTTTAAATGTTTGAAGTATGTTTTTCTATTCTTCTCTCCACTTTCCTATTCCCTAATTTGCAGTGTTATATGAATAGGATGGAGAATGGGAATCCACCCTCTAATCCTGCATGTGGCAGCACTGTACCTTGCCTTTAAGAAGTCCTATTAATGTTTCGAGCAGCTTTCTGGGGTGTTACAAAAGCAAAATTGATGACCAGGATGCCTGACTCTTGCAAACAGCTCTGTATTTGGTGTAAAAAAGAGCTACTGTATTTCTACTGGGAGAGAGAGATGTTTTCCCCATCAGAAAATCATTTAACTGCTCTTTGGGGAAGTAACTTTGGATCTCTTAAGTGTTTTCTTAAGTTCCCACTTCAGATTTGTACAAGGCAGCCCAGAAGCCCTGATATCCAGAGCAGACTCCCAGAAGAAAAGCAGAAAACCTGTTGAGCTTTGCCCAAGTTTTAGGAGATGCTTGTTAAAGCAGAAGTGTTTGCTTTGGCAAACAAGGATTTCATTGGGAAAACACACAGCAAACTCTCTATGGAAAATATATATTATAACTGGCAGGGGTGAAAAAATTTCATGGATGTCTTTTTGCTATCCTTTGCTACTGTTCTTTGTTTTGTTCTGTCATTACAAAGCTGTATTGGATATCTGCAAATTAAGAAGTTACCCCTCATCTCAAGAACTGTGCTCACTCTTCCTTTGTGGGAAGAACTTTTCTTGAATTGCTTCATACTTTACACATACTAAGTGTGTGTGTCATTGTGACACAAGTGATGTGCAGTAGTTTATTCCAGAGCTGTAGTAAGTCTGTCATATCTTTGAGCCCTGAACATCTGCTTCTCTTCCAGAGCAAACAAAAGGTCACTTTGTCCTGGAGAAAATGAAGTACAAAGTAGTTTACCTGTATCTTTCGTGGAGCATGTGTAATTCTGTGTGGTTTCCTCATTATCCCATTTGGGAGCCCTTTGTTCTGGTTGCTTGTGAGGTTAATTACAATGTACTCCACAGACCACACAAGCTGTTTGTTAAAGTTTTTCTGCTATATAATTGTGTCAGCACAGGGAACACCAGCGTGTTTTTCTCCTCACTGCAGTCCTGGCTTGATTTCTTTGTTCACTGTGGAACAAAGTGAATTCCGTGTGATTTACATCCTTATTGTGGATTTTGTCTAAAGGCCCCTCGTTCTGAGGGGGTTTGCATTGGGAACTGTATGATCATGATGGCTGCTACAAGTCACCTTCCCCCAAAAGAAACACTTCTGTAAGCCTTTTGGCCAATTCCTTCTGAGTTTGACAAAAGATTTTCAGGTTTTATACCTCTGAATTTACAAAGTTAGGTTTCCAGTTAAAATATAGAGGCTGTAGGGTGGCTTCAGTTTTATTCTGTGAAAACTCCAAGGAATCCCAGAGGACAGGTAGGTTATGAAATTCTCAGCCACGGGGGAAAAATATAAGGAACACACACCCAGTTTGATTTGGTTAGTTACCCACAAAACAGCTGGAGATGATTTCTCCTTGTCCTGCTGCTTGCGAAATAATTTGTCTCTTTAAATCTTCCAGTTCAGTAAAATTCAGTTTCAAAACAAAAGCCAGTTTGTGTGAAGCTACTGAAGAGCCTGCAGTTACAATCTGTCTTGACTCCTTTTGTGGGGCCCAGTTGCCTGTCATTGAACAAATTATTGTGATTTTTGGTTCCTTTTTGTCTCCACATAACCACCAGTGGTATTGTGAGCCTTCAAAGCGAGCTGTTAGTATGGCTTTTTATGACAGGATGGAGTCTGCTCCAGGGCTAGTAAGGTCTTTTCTTCCTTGCAAGATTTGTTGTATTATTATGACACACTTTAAATTTTTACCTTAAATATTTATAGCCTATCTAGACGTGTGTACACGATCTGAAAGATGCAAGAGGAAGGCAGGTGAGAGGAGTACACAGAGCATTATCTGTGTTTGCAGACACACAGATCAGCCTACTCAGGTTCTGCAGATCTGGTTTTTCTTTTTCCTTGTTCTCCCTGCATTTTTTGGCTTCTCTACTGCTGTATGTATAGCAAATGCTTCCTAACTTTTCTGTTTCTTCCTTTTTTCTTCTGTGGCACAAAGAAAAAAGTGCTCAGGCTTCTGAAGAGCTGGATTAAACACATGAATATGACAAAATCACTTGTCACCTCTGTCAGCCTGGAATGGGTTTTGGCCTCCTGGTCACAGACCAGGCATGTGTTATTCATGAGCCAAAGAATTCTTTCAGACTCTCTGCATTTCTACTGACTGCTAATTCCCTAAGTTTCAGAACAGGAATGGTTTGGCTGAGGAGGCAGGACACAAGGGTTGAATTGCAAATTCTGCCTGCGTGCGAAGATAACGATATCTATCTGATCACTGAAGCATGTACCTGTGATCTTGGTTTTTGAGCTCTTTCTTGGGGGCTCAGATGGATTTAGATAATTGCAATAAACCTTTAGAAATTGTTGGCTTTTCGAGGAGTTTCAGGTGAAAAGTATTTAAAATTGGTTTGGGTTTTTTTCTTACTGGAAAAAGTGTAGTTCAGGTCATCATTAAATTTGAGGAAGCCACGAAGCCAGGTGCTTCTTCCCTCCTCTGGAGCACATTTTGGAGCTTCTTTAGCAGTCTTGCCTCCACAAGGGATGGGGATTTCTGTGTCTATCTCCACAAATGGAGCTGTTGGATGTGTATGTTTATATTGGTCCAGAGATAAATTCAGTCATCTTCATGCCAACGTTTCTCAGTGAATTATTGGCAAAAGAACAGTTCACACTGGACTAGTTTTATCTTGTTGGGGATCAGCCTGTCGTTAATTCATCATGTTTATTAAACAAAAAATGCTGGGAAGAGCAAAATGAAAGATAAGGCTGTTTGCCTTAAAAGTGATGTAGTCCCATGGGAGAATAAAGATGTTGCACTGTCAACTTAAAACAGTGCAGTCATTAAAAAAATGTTTAAACTCATTTACTCGTGATTCATTCTAGGGCAACCTGCTGTTAAATGTGGGTAGTTGAGTTGGGATGACTTCATGGGTGCTGTATTTGCTTTCCAATAAATTCAGGCAAGGATAAGCTATTAATTCAAACCCAGAAATAGAAAATGTACAAATTCATATTAAAAGAGTCTTTTTAATGGGAATTGTTATCAAGCTTTCAGGCATTAGGCAGAGGAGGGAAGCCTGTATAGATATATTGTGTAAGACAATTGTTTTTCATGGTGGATTTTCATGGTCTACCAAGGTGTGCTTAAAGCTTTTTGTTCTGTGCCAGCAAATACAAAGAGAGAACTGTGAATTTATGCAGAAGGATGAAATTTTGTTTCCATTACTATGAACGTGATCTCATTGATTTAACAAATTGAGGAGGAAAGGCCTGTTTCTAATAATGGCCTCTCATCTCTTGCTATAAACTTTGTAAGATTAACTTTTTTCTTTTTGAATTACTGGAAAGCAGACTGTCTTGATTGCTAATGAAATGCAATACCATGCTGCCTTGTTCTTATTCAAGCTTTACCCTCCAGGAGTCAGAACAACTATAACCTGAGACCAGGTTTTAAATTTCATTTAAAACTCTATTGGGAAGAATTATATTGATGTAAAAGAAGACATTTCTGCAAAATTGTAGGCTGTTACCAGTTAAATTAATTGTGAGTGGAGAACAGCAGTTTAAAGAATACATCTCTTTTCTTTAAATGGACTTTAAATATATCTGTAGTTCTATTTCAAAACTACCTGTCGTGTAGCACAGTCTAGTGAAGAATAAAATCCCTGCAGAGAGATTTGTGAGAATCTGCAGCAAATGAAGACCATCTGCATTACAATATTCTTATTTTCTCCTGAGAGGTCTCTCCCAGAAAAACCTGCACTTTGTCACGTTGGTTGTCACTGGAACACACACGGCAGTAGATTCATCTTTATTAAGAACCAAATGCCACCCCAAAATCGAGTTTCAGTATTTCTGAAGGCAAAGTGGGGTTGTTTGGCTATACTGGGGAAGGGAGAGGGATTTGGGATTCCCACAATTCCCATCTGTTAAAAGGGGAGCTGTGGCTGAAGGATTCTCAGGCTGCACTGGACAAGTTTCAGAGGAATGTTTGAAGTAGGACCTGAACTTTCTCTTCTCAGTCATTAACAAACCAGCACTAACCTCACCCAGGTGCCCTCAGATCTCATGTATCTCCTCTCAAGAGTTATCTAAATTATGCTGTGTAGAGAATTTTGAGGTGTTTTTTATAATGTATTTCATAGGGGAGATGTGGGGAAAGAGGAGAAAATGGATCCCTTCCTCATTTGCATTTAAATCTTTAGCCTAAAACACTGTCTAAAAAAATTAACAGCAGAGATTCAAAAATTAACATTTGCATTTCTTTCTTTAAATCTATAGTTTACAAAAATATTTTCAAAACACTGATTACTCCACTTGGTACCTTCCACTCTTTGCCATAATTTGTAAAACTGGGAATATTGGATACTGGAACAGTCATTAGAACTTCTGGAAGCCTGTCTTCCCCCTTGAATTTGGACTGAGCTTAAGAATGACTTAATCACTCTTTTCTCTCAAAAGCTAGTTTTATCCAGCTAATTTACAGTTTTTTCCCTGGGCTTTCAGCTCTGACAGATGTCCCTAAATACAATTGAGATCTAAGTGGGTATCCAAAACATTTGGTGGTGAGAGCTGAAATATCTGTATCAATCTGGTTTCTGTTTTTTGTTTCTTCTCATGTACAATAATTTGTCATCTCCCCACAAGTTTTTTCCAAATACTAAAAAAAAGCGCCCAACTTTAAGCAAAGTCAACTCGCTGTAAAGTATTTTAACATCTGCTGTGATTGTAAGATTGTAGGTCATCACATATTTGTTCAACTGCTAAAAAAGTTGTGTCCATATTTTCAAATCTTAACTGATAGAAGCAGTTTGAATTAAGAAATTCTATTAATTATATGAAATTTGTCTGCAAATTGCCTTTCTTGTTGGTGTAAGTGAGCAGTGTAACAATGGTGCATTAACAAGACTTAAAATTTTATGTTTTCTCTAAGATTTTTGGTATTTTCTTGTGCTACAGTTGTGCAAATAAACTGCTAAAGTTGGTGTATTTACATCTCCATTTGTTTGGGGTTTCACATCTCAAGGGGCCACCACTGTTAGAGGAGATGGATTTGGGGTTTGCTGCTTTTACAGAAGTGTGCAGTGACACACTGGGTGATAGGTGGTGGATGTGAGTTTTTTGTTTGAAAACTCATATTTTTAAAGTCATTTGTAGTGTCTTGTAGACTGTACAGAAAGTCTTTTGTGCTGCTGTGCCAAAGCCCAGGGTTAATGCAGATACCAAGTGAATGTTTAGAGTGATGTTGCAAATGGGATGCATTATTTAAATTTTAGGGGAGTATTAACAGAGAGAAAGGAGGAGTCGGTTTATTTTCTTTGACTTCCCTGGAGCTTTGGTTTAATCCATCCCAGTGACCCCGTGTTAGCCATGTGTGGGTGAGTGGTTTCCTGTGTAACAGAGCTGCTTCACACTGAATATTGTCAGCATCACAAAGAGCAAACAGCTCCAAATGATGACATAATTTAGTAGCAGTGTGTGTGTCATGCAGTGGCTGCTGCTTGGTTCATTTCCTGGGCTCTCCTGCTGTCCTGAGAGCTCAGCCTCACTTCCAGGGCCTTTGCACAGTGTGCAGTTTGTTGAGGATAGAAATCCATATTTCAAAGGAGACAGTGGGAGAGACAAAGTAACCCTGCAGTCCCAGCAGCAAAGATTTGATCGTGGAGAACATTGTGCTTGAAATAAAGAGCCAACTCACCTGCACTGAGTACTTAAGGACTAAATAGAACAGTAGAGCAAGCTCAGAAAAAATAGTTATGCTCCACACAAGGCCATAAGTTGTTTTAATGCAAAAGGACTAATTGGTGTGCTCCTGCTTTCAGGCCATGAACATTTTGGTTCCTTTCATGTTTAAATACGCAGTGGACAGCCTCAACCAGGTATCTGGGAACGTGCTCAACCTCGGCGATGCCCCAAGCACTGTGGCTACCCTGGCAACTGCTGTTCTCGTGGGCTGTGAGTGTATTCCTGAACTGTGGATGGGACTTAAGGGTCTGCAGTGAGGGAGGAGCTCAGCAGAGCTCCTGCCCATTGCACTGCTGAGCATCACAGCTGGTTGGGAATCCACAATCATGGAGTGGTTTGGGCTGCAAGGGACCTTAAAGATCATCCATGGGCAGGGACACCTTCCACTGTCCCAGGCTGCTCCAAGTCCTGTCCAACCTGGCCTTGGACACTTCCAGGGATCCAGGGGCAGCCACAGCTTCTCTGGGCACCCTGTGCCAGGGCCTCTCCACCCTCCCAGGGAACAATTCCCTCCCAATAACCCATCCATCCCTGCCCTCGGGCAGTGTGGAGCCATTCCCCTTGTCCTGTCCCTCCATCCCATGTCCCCAGTCCTTCTCCAGCTCCTGGAGCCCCTTTAGGCCCTGGAGGGGGCTCTGAGCTCTCCCTGGAGCCTTCCCTTCTCCAGCTGAACACCCCCAGGTCCCCCATCCTGCCCCCAGAGCAGAGGGGCTCCAGCCCTCAGAGTGTTGTAACTGTTTCATAGTTACTCTGTGTTGATGTCTGTTCCAAATATTCTCTGACCTTGCTTCTGGTATTCCAATTAAAAAATGAAATAATGCTTATAGAAATGATTCTTGATTATAAATCCTTTCTTATAACCAGCTGCAAAAGAAACTGATTTAAATGTGTGCACAATGGTTTATAAATGAAAAATTGCATAAAGCTTGGGCCAATTAAGTATAAATTACCTTTGAACTAAAATTGTTGAAAATATATAAAGAATAAGTCTAATGTAATTTCATGCATGAAGGGAAGTTGAAAATATAATTATTTTCATTTTGTAAACTTTTTCATCCCTTTTTAGATGGTATCTCAAGAGCTGGGGCAGCGTTATTTAATGAAGCAAGAAATGCAGTATTTGGGAAAGTAGCTCAAAATTCAATCAGGAGGATAGCCAAGAATGTTTTCCTGCACCTTCACAACCTGGATCTGGCCTTCCATCTAAGCAGGCAAACGGGAGCGCTGTCAAAAACCATCGACAGAGGCACAAGGGGCATCAGCTTTGTTCTTAGTGCTTTAGTGTTTAATCTGGGACCTACAATGTTTGAAGTGGCTCTGGTCAGTGGAATTCTGGTAAGTGTGGTTTAGTCATCGTTGGAATTGTCTCATTAAAGAAAAATGCTCTTACCAGAGTCTACTGTGTATTAATAATAATTATTGAATTTACAAGGTGAAAGCAACTACTGTAAAAGAGAGCAATCCCTAATTGTCAAATATCAATTACTTTAAATCAGCTTATTTGAAATTATTTGCACATTTAAAACCTCTCTTCAGCCAGTTGTATTCATGTGGACAGTTTTTAATGTTTTTCTTGAGAATTGTTGAAAAAATGAAATTAGAAAAGTAAACTATGCACACAAGTGTCAAATATAGTAAGGAAACAGAATATAAATGTCCAGGAATGTTGTGGTTTAGTGTGTTCAGGGTGGAGAAGGGAGTGATTATTGGCTCTTTCCTGAATACTGATCTGAACTTATCCAGAACTTAAAAGTGAAAATTAGCTTTTGGAAATAGGCTTCTCCTGGCAGGTTTTAAGCTTAATACCCTGAAATTTAAACTTCTATAAAATAAATCACACTTCCTGTCTTTGAAATCAGGATCTTTGGGTATTATTTGGGTGCAGAAATCTAAATCTTGATTATGTATCTTAGACTAAATTAAAAACAAGAACCTTGTTTTGTTTATTGGCCTTTTTAGAAGGACTTAAGTTTGAATGGAACAGTGAAAGGCCTGTTGATGTTGGGTTACATTTTCTAACCAGTGGAAGTTGCAGACCAGGCTGGCTGTCAGCCAACCCTCCTTAGGGCTTTGCTCTCCTGATGTGCCCTGAAGTACAGAAAATACAGAAAACACTTCCTAAGTTGTTTTGCAAGGCCATTTATTTCTTCTTCCAGTCTTCAGCTTTCTTTCAAAATCCACTCAAAAAGCATGGAAACAAATGCTTATTTGTGAAAACAGCACAGGCATCGGCAGCATTTATGTTTAATAATGTGAAAAATAACTTTGCACTATTATATACACCAGCTCTTGGTTATTGCCTCCAATCTTTTTATCTAAATCCTTCTTGCTGCGTTCCTTTTGAGTTTAAGCCTTTATTTAGCCTTAAGCTGTTGAGAGCAGGGATTGTGTTGGGAGGGACCATCATTTCTTGTCTTAAAATTAGGATAGCTTAGCTGGAGACAGCAGCAAAGTTTTGGAAATGATGATGATGATTCTTTTTTTTGTTTGTTTGTTTGATTTTAAATCTTCCAGTATTACAAATGCGGTGCCGAGTTTGCTTTGGTCACTCTGGGGACGCTGGGAGCCTATGCAGCCTTCACGATAGGAATTACACAGTGGAGGTAAGGCAGGCCCTGCCCTCACATTCATCAGGATGCTCTGATGCCTCATCCTCAACTTGTGACTGGATCAAACCTTCCTTTCCCAGGACTAAGTTTCGGATAGAAATGAACAAAGCTGATAACGATGCCGGTAACGCTGCCATTGACTCGCTCCTGAATTATGAGACTGTGAAGGTAAGGCCAGTCTTTACTACCAGGCTCTTTGTCTTGCTTCTGTCAGCCTTAGGGAAGTGAGTCATAAGATTCATCTTTTACAGGGCTGCTTATTTGGAGCAATAGCGTATTTTTAAGCATTATTCATATGAAAAGTACTGCGTGGCATTGACAGAGTAGCGGGAAGGTTGTTAGGGGGGCTGGAGAAATCTCTTTGCTAATAAAGAGTGAGAAGTTTCTTTCATGGCTGAATCACCTTGACCATCAATTTCTGCAAAGAGTAAACTTAGTCTTGAAGAGGAGGTTTAGGTTGGAAATTAGGGAAAAGTTCCTCACCTGGAGGGTGGTGGGGCAGTGAACAGGCTCCCAGGGAATGGGCACGGCCCCAAGGCTGCCAGAGCTTCAGGAATGTTTGAACACTGCTCCCAGGGATGCACAGGGTGGGATTGCTGGAGTGTCTGTGCAGGAGTTGGATGATCCTTGTGGGTCCCTTCCAACTCAGGATATTCTGTGATTCTTTCCTTTAGTCCCTAGAACTGTTGGAGAGGAGCTGTGTATCAGTGCATGTAGTCTGTTCAAACTGCATTTTATAGCCACCCTAACAGTCCAACATGCTTGATACTGTCACATTTACCATTTGTGTTTATATTGTAGTATTTCAATAACGAAAAATACGAAGCCCAACGGTATGATGAGTTCCTGAAGACCTATGAAAAAGCCTCCCTGAAGACTACCTCTACTTTAGCTCTCCTCAACTTTGGCCAGAGTGCTATATTTAGCGTTGGTTTAACAGCCATCATGGTGCTCGCCAGCCAGGGCATTGTTGCAGGTAACTCATCTGCCTCTAGGCCTAAAATGAGTCTCCTTTACCTCAGTTCATCCATAACAGAGGTGTTAGTTTTAATTAACTGAGGGTTGATGTGATAGTTCATTTTGAGAGGTTTTGCTTGAGAGTGTTTTGCATAGGTTTTGTCTATTTCTGCTTCTTGGAGTGTTATTAATTCCATTATATCTCTCTCTCTTAATGACTCTCTCAATCATACTATGATTTTATCAAAAACATTATAAAAGTTTAGCAGTTAAAGAAAGATCCCAAGAAAATGTCGCTTCAGGAAGTTTTTCTTGAAGGTTTTTAAAAGGCACTTCTATAGATAAAAATATTTCTGTGGACCTTCTACAAAGAGCCTCTTTTTTTGCCCTTCTTCCTTCCCATGTTGGCAAGACTCAGTGTATATATACCCCTGTGCTTTGTCTCCAGTAGTTTTGTTACCAATAATTCACTTTCCTTACATGAATAACAGCACATTATTAAAAGAATTACTTCTATATATTCTATACTTGTCTAATTTACTACATAAAGTAAAGCCTGCTTGATTAGGAAGACACAGTATAAGTTTCAAATACAGAATTGGGATAAAGCTCTGCTAAAGTACAGTGGTTTTAGAGTAAAAATAATGATGCTTTAGAGACTGTTAACATCTAGAAGTGTTTGAAGGGCAGACCTTTACACCATGTGCTCTTTCTTGCATCTGCTTTGCCCTTTTTAAAGATGCCAGGGCAGGGAAGGGTTACACTGAACAGATCAGTCAGTAGGTGCAGTTTATGGCTGTTCTTAGGAAGATTTAGAATAGCTTTGAGCAGGATGGTAGAAATATGGCTTTAAATCATCTTTCTGGGCCTGTTTCAGCTGAAGTGACCTGGCACTTACCTTTAGCTGATGTGTCATCCTGAGTTTTCCCTTGATCAGCCTGTTTGATACTGAGCTGCCCAGAGGTTCTCAGCGTGTTTTAGCAGCTCTGTGGTATATACAGCATGAAAGCTCTCTCTTGATCATGACAAATTCTATCATTTGGATTTGTCTGTAATTGTACTTAAGATTGTCTTTCCTGATTTGTGCTTCCATATATTATTTCCTCCCCTTTTAACTTCCTTAGGCTTCTCTGTGGATTTTACAGCTGTACAATCTGATGTTGTATGTGCTGCTTGCCTTATTTGCCAGTGCTGTTATATCTTTTAAAAGTGAAATCCACACAAACGTTGCCATTTGTTTCAGGCACCCCTGTATAAAATCTGGGAATGGGTTCTGGGGTTTTGTTTGCTATTTAAACATCTGGGTTTAGAAATGGGATAAAAGAAATTAGACTTGGTTGACTTATTTCTTTTAAATCTTTTGGTGCATCCTAACAAGACAACCCTCCAAGTCTCCTTATTCTCTCACACCCTTTTTGTCTTAAGGCAGCCTTTCTGTTGGAGATCTGGTAATGGTGAATGGATTGCTGTTCCAGCTTTCTCTGCCCCTAAACTTCCTGGGAACAGTGTACAGAGAGACAAGACAAGCGCTGATAGATATGAATACCTTGTTTACACTTCTCAGTGTAGATACCAAAATTAAAGTAAGTAGTAGCTTATTTTCCTGAAGTATCTGGGTATTTAATAGGGCTGTTTGTGGCAATGCCAACATTTCACCCTGTCCTGATCTTCCAGGCTGCGTGTAAGGTTGTTGTTCTGCCTCCTCTTTAAGTGCAGTTACTGCAATAGCAGTTGATTTTTTTTTTTTCTTGCAGAGAAGTAAAAATTGCTTTATGGAACCTGTGTTTGTATAGAGATTTTTTTATTTAAGTATTCATGCCTCGTGCTTGAATTTTTATTGGTAATTAATGATGCAGAATATATTGCAAAAGAGGTTATGAGGCAGAGTGTTTACAGCAGGAATTTCTACCTCCTTTGGGGAAAAGGAGGAGCAAACCAATGTCACTTGTGCAGCAAATTAGGATTATTTTCCATATATCTGAGCTGCAGTGTCTGTTTGCCTTTTTCTGAGGTGGGAAAGGGATTGCTCAGCTTGTTGAAGTGTTGGAGATGATTTCTGGGCAGCAAATAAAGTGGAACTCTTCTTTTCATAGGACAAAGAGCTGGCTCCACCCCTGCAGATCACCCCCCAGACTGCTTCCATCGCCTTTGACAATGTGCATTTTGAATACCTGGAGGGGCAGAAAGTCCTTGCTGGAGTGTCCTTTGAAGTCCCTGCAGGAAAGAAAGTGGCCATTGTAGGAGGTAGTGGGTCAGGGTGGGTAAATGGACTAAATATGCCAATCAATGCAGAATTTAGCTTCTTAAATGTGGTGCTGCTTGTGTTTGCTTTTTATTGTTTTTGTTTGTACATCAGTTCCGATTGGAGACTGTAAATGAGAAACCAGGATGTAACATTAACTTCAGTTCTTTTCAATTCCAGGAAAAGCACCATTGTGAGGTTATTATTTCGTTTCTATGAACCTCAGAAAGGAAATATTTATGTCGCTGGACAGAACATCCAAGATGTCAGTTTGGAAAGTCTGAGAAAGGCAATAGGAGTTGTGCCTCAGGTATTCCATGTTTCCTTCTCCCCAGACAGTCCATTGTAATAGTAATTCTCAGTATCTGGCACTGTGGTTCAGTGAAGGCCAGTCCTAATGCAGTGGTGTTGCATGGTGACTTTCAAAGGAACTAGACTTTTTCCCCCAGGAAATATTATGTTTTTATATGCATCATCATATAGATCCAATTTCTGAAATGTGCTTAAGCCTCCCCATGAGAAACTGCCTGCAGCTTTAAGTGATTTAGCTTTATAGTTGATTACCACCCGTAATGAGTTAGCAAAGTGGTGAAAGTATGCATGACATACATATTTAGGACACAAAATATATTAATCCCTTTTTTGGGGAAAGAAATTTCCCCAAACACTTTTACCTTCAGGCTTTGTAAAGAAAAATATAAGCCGTTCTGTATTGATTCTTTCACGGGCTGGGGACAGTTTTGAAGCTGTTCTTCATGGTTTCTTATTTAAAATGTGCTTCCCACAAATGCAGGATGCTGTTCTCTTCCATAACACCATCTACTACAACCTGCTCTATGGCAATACAGGGGCCACAGCAGAGGAGGTGTACGCAGTGGCCAGGCTGGCAGGGATCCACGATGCCATCCTGAGGATGCCCAATGGCTACAACACCCAGGTCGGGGAGAGAGGACTCAAGCTCTCAGGTTGGCTCACAGTTTCTTTGTATCCCTTTTGCTGCCTTAAAGTTCCATGCAGAGTTTAGTCCTCAGCGTTGCTTTTAGCTTATTTCACTTGTAACACGGAATCACTGAGGTTGGAGAAGACCTCCAAGATCAAGTCCAGCTTTAGACTAAATCCCACCGTGCCCACTAAACCACAACACCAGGTGCCACGTCCACTCCTTTTTGGAACGCTTCCAGGGATGCTGATTCCACCACTGCCCTGGGCAGCCTGTTCAATGCATGACCTTTCAGTGAAGAAATCCTTCCTATCATCCAACCTTGACCTCTCCTGGAACAGACTGAGGTCGTTTCCTCTTATCCTGTCCCTGTTCCCTGGGAGCAGAGCCTGATCCCCTCCTGGCTGCCCCCTCCTGTCAGGGAGTTGTGCAGAGCCACAAGGTCCCCCCCTGAGCCTCCTTTTCTCCAGGCTGAGCTCCTTTCCCAGCTCCCTTAGCTGCTCCTTGTAGGACTTAAATTCCAGACCCTTCTCCAGCTCCGTTCCTTTCCCTGGACACCCTCCAGCACCTCAATGTCCTTGTAGAGAGGAGCCCAAAATATCTACCTGGAAAGGCTAAATATTAATATGAAGGTCTGCAGTTTAAGGCAGCTGTAGTCTGCAAGATATTCAAAGGAATGTATTTTCAGGGGATAGTGTTAAATGAGATTATAAGTGAGGCTGGAGGTGCATCTAAGTAAAAATTATTTTTCTCATGATCTCTTTGGGTAGTGGACTAGAATTGGGAACTTTATGTGTGCTTTGGGCTCTGCTCATGCTGAAGGGTAGGAGCAGAGGGATGCAGTGGGTGCAGACAGGTGCTGCCTGTTGCAGAGACAGCTCTGAGGGGTGTTTCTTTCTCTGCAGCTGCTGCAGTCAGGAGTCCTGGTCCCTTTGAAACAGGGGATCAGAGGGTACAGCCTGTACCCAGAGCATGTGTGCAGGAGAAAGTGTGCACAGTGCAGAAGGGGATTATGGAGAAGCCTAGAAGGGAAATAAAATATGTGAAGCACAGATCTGGGTGAGGGAATAGAAGGTGCTAAATAGGTACTGGCAGAACTGAAGAGAATCTTGTTAACAATGAAAGATTTGTCTTGTGCTGCCTGTCTCCCCACACTTGTAATTGCTAGAAAGAGGATTTGACTGACAATAGGTTTGAAATGTCTTGGTGTTTATAGAAGAATAGAATGGTTTCAGTTGGAGGGAACCTTCTAAAAATCATCTAGACCAACCCTCCTGCTGTGAGCAGGGACATCTTTAACTAAATCAGGTTCCTCAAAGCCTTAACTTTATGTTGAGGTTTTGATTGGATTTTAGGAAAAATTTCTTCACCCAAAGGTTTGATCAGGCTGCAGTGGTGGAGTCCTCATGCCTGCAGGGATTTAACAGCCATGTGGATGTGGCACTTGGGGACATGGGTCAGTGGTGGCTTTGGCAGTGCGGGGGGAACAGTTGGACTCCATGGTCTTTTGGGGCTTTTCCAACCTGAGTGATTCCACGTCCCTTTCTAAGTCAGGAGCATTGTGTGTGGGTATGTTGGACTTTCCTTCTGACCTCAAGACTCCCGTAACGGAGCCTTTCTGAAAATGGGTTCTGCCTTTCCTCCATCCTTCAGTTTGTGCTGCCACTGGGATGGTCAGAAGCACCCACCTGCCAGTGCTTCCACAAAGGTGGTGTTTAGAAAGGGAAGGGAGTTGTGTTCTTTTCCTGTTTTGTTTGTATTTAAAGAAGAAAGAGTATGTAAAATACTCAGGAGAAAGACGATGGAATTCCTTTGAGCTCTGAGTGGGCATCTGCCACTGAAATAAAAGCTTTGGTTTCCTATTTTCAACAATTAGATGAGTATTGACAAGTACCAGTAGTAAACAAGCTTCAGGAATGGGTGCAGCCAGGGCGCAGGAGTCTCAGGCCATTGCTCTCAGAAATGGTGTCGTTGTTCAAAGAATTGGAGATACCACATGGAAAGCTCTGAATTCCTTCAGTGGCTCCGTAAAAAAGTTACTGCTAATTGGAATCTATAGTTTTCTCAGTAGTAGATCAGCTCCCTAAATTCTTATAAAGATACGTATTGGATTGATTTCAGGGTTTGCTGGGGTTTTTTTTAAGTTGGGTGAGGCTTCTTCGAGTCTAAGGAGAACACAAAGTCCTGATTTGTTCTGTTATTTTGTGGCAGGAATAGGGGAAGTAAAAGCTGTGTGAAATGAAGTGGTTCTCTTTAAAATCCAGGGGTTTACGTGCATGAAGGAAAAACAAGGTTTTAGCTGTAATGACAGATTTGCCAATTTAAATGGTGATGTAGCATTTTGTGCAGTTCTTACTGTTCTCAAGGATTGATTCATCAAGAATAAAGAATGAAAAACAAGTTGTTTGGGTTGTTCCAAATAGAACCCACATCAGTGTTGTCTGATAGATGTGTGATAGGCAGAGCTGCAACAGCCCCAAATCCCTGACTTTGTGAATGGAACAGTTACTGTGCTGCTGCCCTGAGTGTGAATGGGGAACAACATGAGACAAGTGGATCTGCTGCAAATATAAGGGATTTGGTTACTGAAATACGTCTTTCAAACATGGATATTGACAAGCTGTGAGTTTTGAAGATGCTGTGCAGGGGAGGGAGGGAGATCACACTAAAATAGACTGAGTAAATCGTACAGTTCTAATTGCTCCTGAGTTCTGCCAAAGACAGTTTAAAATGTGAACTGCAGCATTACCACCAGCCTCTTAAATGGTTTATGAAAGCATGTTCCCTCCTGATAGGAATGGAACATTAACAAGAATATAATGGTATTAAATGGAATGTTTTGAAGTCTTGAGTAAAACAAAGGAGGACAAGTGCACAAATGTGATGTGTTTGCGTCGCGTACCAAATGTTTAGCAGATTTGAAGTTCTCAAATGCACCTGTTTTCCTATCTGTAAAAGTTGCCCTGAGTTATTCTTGAGTAGAAGTTGGCTATAAGAATTGTTAAGGAAGGAAACTACTCTGAAACTGGGTTATATCAGAAACCACCAGGCTGTAGATTGCAGGATGAAGGTAGTTTTCAGTACCATATAAACTGTTCTTGAGTGAAATTTACTATTATGTGCTGGGAAGGTGGATGAATATCAGGGAGAGACCTGAAAGACACAATGTGTGAGCAAAATGCCTGAAATCCAATACAGCAGGCATGGACAGAGCACTGGTGAGAGAAAACAGGATTTGTGTGTGCAGAGCTGCTGGATGGAGCAGAACTTAGGCCAGGTGAATGAGCTCCTACTCCCAGGTGTACAGAGTGAGTAACTGTACAGCATTGTTACTCACCTGTGTGAGACTCTTGCCTTGGAGCAGATACAAAATAGTTCTCTGTCCTTTTCCAAAAGGATGAGCAATCTTGAATCACTAAATTTACCAGGGAGCAGGAACTTGTGTGCTATCTTATGTAACATGTCAGACATTTGTCAGCAGTAACTATGATGTCTATTAAAAAAAGGAAAAAAAAACAAGAACCAACCCTCAAAAATCATGTCTGCTGTTGAATTTAGACTATCACAATTGTAACTTAATCTTTTTTCTTTTCTTTCCTCTTTCCCCCTTATTCAGGAGGAGAAAAGCAAAGAGTTGCAATTGCTAGAGCAATGTTAAAGGAGCCACATATTTTTCTCTATGATGAAGCCACATCATCTTTAGATTCAATTACAGAAGAGGTAAATTGGGATGAAAAAGTCTATAATTTAAGTGATGCAGTGATGTCTGATTCTGATGCTTTTCCATGTTCTTTTCCTCTCAGAAAGAATTCTGTTCTTTTTCAAGTGTTTTCTCAGTTTTATTAAGAGATGCTGTGTCTAAGCTGTTGTCCTAAAGAGCAGAGCAGAGATGCACAGTCCATCTGCCTGGAGGTAGTGAGGGCTATCAGCTGGGATATTTTCTGTTTCCACTCTGGAAGTCCCATTCACCTTGACACATTCATCCCTTGAAACTGGTGCAAACACCTCAGCTGGCCATGAAGTGTGAAGCTTTCCAATCCACTTTAGAAGGTGTTTAGATGCCATCAAAAAAGCCTTCTAAATAGTTGGGACATAATGCAGGACAAACCCTTCCTTGTTTGTTGTGCAGCAGATGCAGATGAGGTAGGTGTGACCTGCAGTGCTGGTACTCATTTGTGTTCATCCCACAGGGAGGGCTGTGACATGGATGCTGTGACAGGAACTGCATCAGCCTTCATAACAACATCTTTGCTTAAGCACAAAACTCTCAGCACCAGCAGTAATTTCCCAAACTAATGTCATCCAAAATGAGCTAAGCTACAGCTCTGTTTACTTATGCAGATTATTGAGTGAATTTATTGACCTGTAATCACTAAATTACTTCCATTTTCCAGATGCAAAGAATCCAGAGTAGGAACTGTACATCCATATAGCACAGCACTGAAATGTAGCACATCTTCCTTATGGATCAGAAATGTCCATATCACACTCAGTTCTTGAATTCTTCCTCTCTTGTTTTGCTGTATCTATGCAAGAGTCAAAGCTGAAAGTTTCACAGTAGAAATGCACTTGGAAGACAGCAAATGAAAATGAGGCTTTTCCACAAGAGCATGCCTGGGAATGGAAATGTCTTCTGACAAAAATTTTCAGGGAAATGAAGTGGACACTTCACTTAGGGTAGTGAGGGCACAAATTCCCAGTCAGTGCTCCTTGCAGAGGGATGTGGTTTGGAAGGTGGCATAGAGCTCACAAAGGAAACACTGCATAGATAGATAATTCCCAGAATTACTCTTTGTTCCACACTGGCATAATACTGAGAGGGATTTTTTTCTTTAACTTTCATTGGAAAGCATAATTATTACGACCATGAGGAGTTCTTATTTTCAGATGCTTTTACTGCTGTTTGCTGCTTGTGTAGCATGGCTCCGTGGGGAAGTTTTTCCTGAAATGAAGTGACACTTCTCTTCCTTTGTCCCTGGGGATAGCTGTGTTTTTCTGTGCATACAAGCCTTTTTTTCAGTTTGAGGCTTTAGCAAAACCACAGATATTTCATGTTTGGAACTCTTCTGTTTCTCCTGTACGTTCTGTTTCTCCTGTGCGTACTCGTGGCTGTTTGTTATTGGGAAGCTGTAGCAGTACCAGAGATGTTTCTCAAAACTTATTTACAGTAATTTGCATATTTCCAGCACCATTTTATTTCTCCTCATCCCACTCAGGAGCATGTAAGAGTTTGTCTCTATTCCAATCTTGCAGAACATTCTCAAAGCCATGAGGGACATGGTGAAGCACCGGACGTCGATTTTCATTGCCCACAGGTTGTCCACAGTGGTGGATGCAGATGAGATCATCGTGCTGGATCAGGTGAGGGCTCACCTGGTGCTGTGTGGCTTTCACATCGTGTCAGGGTTTGGTTTAGGGACTCTGTGTGTCCAGTTTGAATTATTACACTCGCACCAAGCTGCTGGAAGTTTTATTTTGGAAATGAACCATGTTTGAAAATTCCAGCCCAAGCTTGGCATGTGTCACTCTCTTGTATGTTGTTATTTTTATGCCTTGCTGTTGCATGTTTTTAATCTAAGTTTTTGCATGCTTCTGTCAGATGAAGTTTCCTAATGTGTTCCCCCAATTTGTGCTTCACTCTCATGGCTCAGTGAGTGTCCATTTTTCATATACATCCATTTTTTCCTCTCAGTGGAAAGAGAGAGGACAGTGTGTTCTGTTTCCATGCAGATGGAGTGATTGCAGGATTGTTCAACCTAATTACGTTAAAAATCTGAGCACCATTCTCTGTTGTACCTGTAGAAAAGTGTGATTGTTCCCCTTCTGTAGGTTTCTCTTCTAAGAAAAAACCAAAATGTTTCAACATTTGATTCCCTAATATCAGTGTGGAGCTGTTACCTCGTATTTATCCAAAGTCCAGCTTTTTCTCTATTACCCATATCTGGCAAGAGATTTAAAATAAACAAATGTCCTTGTGATAACTTCATAATTATTATTTTAACTGATAATACTCAAAGTACAATGCTCTAATCTGCTGATAATAGATGTTAAATTTATCTCTGCATTCATTTTTATCAGTTGCTATTTATAAGCTTGTGCTCATAGGTGTATTTAGTGACTTAAAATACACATCTAAAAGCAAATAAATTATTCTTACGCTACATTCAATGATTTCATGGACAATTAGAACCGAATCTTATGAAATGGTGACATTTGCTACACAAATCTCAGGATGAAGTAGTGGAATAAATCACTTGCAGTGCTCCATGGAGTTTTTATTTAGTTTTGATCTGCCTTGTTTTTTCAGCTTTTGCTGAAAAACCCTCTCCTAAGGTGTATCTTTCCTACAAGTGCACGTTAAAACATCTCGCAAGCATTTTGTAACGTGTCACAAGGCAATCGGCAGCTTTTTGTTTTCCATGCAAGTTTTCACAGCTTCCTAAGGGTGTGTTTTGTGTTGTAGTATAACTGTTAAATTAAAAATAAAAGCACAGCCTCGAACTGTGAAGGAGCCAGGGTGCTCCTTTCCTGCAGGATGGGGCTGTGGATGAGGGAGGCAGCGCATCCCCGCCGGCTCCCCGAGGCAGCGCTGACGTGTGCCGCTGTCATCCCAGCAGGATTGATGTGGTAGCAGCCAGATAAATAAGGCTCAGAAGCAGGGATGAGACAGGATGATTGTGGCTGGTTTTGCTTAGCAATGGTAATCAGGGAATCACAATTCCAGCACCTTTGCTGAGGTAAAAGCAGAATCATTCCTGAGTGAATAAACGTTGGAGTAACGATACAGATCCTGATGCTGTGGAGCTGAGCAGAGAAGTTCCATTTTTGAGTATTGGTTGAGAGTTATTAAAAAAAACCCCCATAATTTAAGAGCCTGGTGTCTACTACAATGAACTCCAAGTTAATCACTTAAAGGCTTTAAATAAGCAGTTCTGTTGATCAAGTGTTATGTTTTTTCAGATTCCACTGGCACAACTGTGAATAGAAGTGCCAAGACCCAAATTTTTTCCCAGCATGTCCATCAGCAGATGTCACAAGGAGGTAGATTTAATTGTAGATCAGAATTTAGAACTAATATCAAAGCCATGTGGTTGTCTGTATAATGCTGTCCGTTTCCAGAAGGAAGAGTAGCTGGAGAATGAATATATTAGTTTAATTTGAAGTCAGTGAATGTGTCTCTCCAAGTAAAAAGATGAGTTAGGTTTTTCGAAGAGTGGTGGTGTTTCTCTGTCTGAGTTCTCGTGGAATTCTCCTCTCCAACTTTACCTTTCCGTGATGATAGTCAATAAATCATCTCTGCTCCTGAGAACAGCCCAGAGAACTGAACTGCTCACACAATTTTCGTGGTGGTGATTGCAGCTACAGAGCACCCATAAAAGCACAGTTTACACTAATTGTTTTCAGGATTTGATCTTAGATGTGCCTTGCTTGTCTAATACAAACCCCTCTCTGTTTGCTCTTCTCTTTTACCTTCTTCATGTGTGTTTGTTACCGAGCAAAGACAAATACATGTTTGTTTTGGTACATTCATGTGACCTTTGCAGGAGTTGTTGAACACCTTCCTCCTCATGTAGAGGTCCACATTTACTTTAGATAACTCCTCCAGTTTAGACAGTCAAACTTTCCATGCTGGTGGGCTTTAGATTTTGTCCAGGTGGACAAAAGGCACCTTCAGTCTGAGAAGAGCACAGCTCCTTGTTTTCAGCTGGCAGTGCCCACACGAGTGAGTGCACTGTGCATTCAGTCCTTCCTTGCTGTCTCAAGCTCTTCCTCATTAATAACTGCTCTAATCCTTACTGTGAAACTGTGGTCCATAGGCTGGCATATTCCTAAGGATCTGGTGATGTGGATTCCTGACTTAGTGCTCTTGTTTTGCAGGGTAAAGTTGCAGAACGTGGAAGGCACGCAGAGCTCCTGGCAAATCCCAGCAATCTCTACTATGAGATGTGGCACACACAGAGCAGCAAAGTGCTCCACAGTCACAACCACCCAAACTGGGAGGAGAGAAATAACCAGACATCCAAAGAGGAGGAAAGGAAGAAGCTAGAAGAAGAAATTATCAACAGTGTGAAAGGCTGTGGGAACTGTTCATGCTGAGTACGATCCTGGATCTTGTATAGCAGGTTAAAAATGCACAAGAATACAGTGAAAAGCAGCTCTTGTTTTTAAGTCAGCATTCAAAAACTTCTGGGTTTTGCAGTTTTTGGATTTTACAGTTTCACAGAGGGACATAATTTCAACCAAAGGAGTTCTATTTTTGCATCTTTAGGAATCTCTAATATTCAGTGGCATCTGCAAGAGCTGAGCTTTTTCAAAAACTTTAAACTTCTCAACCAAGAGTGTAATTTATGGCAATTTTTAGGCATTGGTAAATTCTCCTGGTAGTCACTTGATGTGGATTATTAAATTGTAAACAGACTTGTCCTTGATTTACATTATTTCTCATCACTGATGGTTGATAAATACGTCATGTTTTAATTGTAATTGGGCTAATTTGAACTCATTTGCTAGTGAGGAAGATGCCTTTTAAATTCTTCAGTGGTGTTCTGGTTTAAAATCTTCTTCCTTGTAAAGAGTAAGAACAGCCTCAACGAAATATTAGGCTTCTATTAGCAAACTAAATATTGGAATTACCCTTCTCACCTTTCAGAAGCACCTTTCATACTGCACTATCAGGAAATGGATTGGTATTATTCTAAAGGAAAACTAACAATATTTTTAAGTGAAAAATGAGCAAATCCAAGTTCAGGCTTCTGTATCCTCAGCATCTGCTGTAGTTGTCAAAGCAGAATGCAGTCGCTCTTTCTAGTTCAGTCATGGTCTTAGGGAGCAATTAAGATTCAATAAAGACTTCCATAAATTTCTATTATCTCAATAATGTATGAGAAAATGACCTGGATAATGCTGAAAGCATTGCTATAATAATCTCCTCATTTCAACAGCCAAAACTTCTCCAGTGGGAGGAAACCTCAGTCTTTGGGGTCTGCAGGACACTGTGTGTTGGGTTTGGTTGGGGGAGCTGCAGGGGTCACTGCTGTGAGAAGGTGCCAGAAATTTCCTGTGTCAAACGGAGCTGAGGCCAAGCACATCACCAACAGGGCAATGCACTGCTGGGATCATGGACTGAGGAAAGGAGGAAAAGCCTTGTAAGTGTGAGAGCAACTGCAGCCAGAGAGAGGAGTGGGAACGTGGGAGAGCAACAGCACTGCAGACACGAGGCCAGGGAAGAAGGACGGGCAGGAGGAGCTCCAGGCACCAGAGCTGAGATTCCCTGCAGACAGTGGGGGTCCACACTGGAGAAGAGATGCACCTGCAGCCTGGGAAGGAGCCCATCATGGAACAGAGATGCACCTGCAGCCTGGGAAGGAGCCCATCATGGAGCAGAGATGCACCTGCAGCCTGGGAAGGAGCCCATCATGGAGCAGAGATGCACCTGCAGCCTGGGAAGGAGCCCATCATGGAGCAGAGATGCACCTGCAGCCTGGGAAGGAGCCCATCATGGAGCAGAGATGCACCTGCAGCCTGGGAAGGAGCCCATCATGGAGCAGAGATGCACCTGCAGCCTGGGAAGGAGCCCATCATGGAGCAGAGATGCACCTGCAGCCTGGGAAGGAGCCCATCATGGAGCAGAGATGCACCTGCAGCCTGGGAAGGAGCCCATCATGGAGCAGAGATGCACCTGCAGCCTGGGAAGGAGCCCATCATGGAGCAGAGATGCACCTGCAGCCTGGGAAGGAGCCCATCATGGAGCAGAGATGCACCTGCAGCCTGGGAAGGAGCCCATCATGGAGCAGAGATGCACCTGCAGCCTGGGAAGGAGCCCATCATGGAGCAGAGATGCACCTGCAGCCTGGGAAGGAGCCCATCATGGAGCAGAGATGCACCTGCAGCCTGGGAAGGAGCCCATCATGGAGCAGAGATGCACCTGCAGCCTGGGAAGGAGCCCATCATGGAGCAGAGATGCACCTGCAGCCTGGGAAGGAGCCCATCATGGAGCAGAGATGCACCTGCAGCCTGGGAAGGAGCCCATGATGGAGCAGAGATGCACCTGCAGCCTGGGAAGGAGCCCACCATGGAGCAGAGATGCACCTGCAGCCTGGGAAGGAGCCCACACCGGAGCAGGAGGATGTTCCCAGAGGAGGCTCTGGCCCTGGGGGAAGCCCACACTGGATCAGGCTCCTGGCAGGACCCCTGGAGAGACTGGAGTAGGTTTGCTGTGACCCCATGGGGGACCCATGCTGGAGCAGCCTTTTCCTGAAGGACTGCACCCTGTGGCAAGAGGACTCATGGAAAAGACACATGTGGGACAGGGGAAGAGAATGAGGAGGAAGGAGCAGCAGGGACAAGGTGAAGAACTGACCACAGCCTACATTCCCCACCCCCTGCACTGCTTGGAAAGAGGTGGAGAATTCCGAAAGGAAGTTGAGCCTGAGAAGAAGGCAGGGATGAGAGGAAGGTGTTTTAAGATTTTGTTTCATTTTCTCATTACCCAACTCACACTTCTAATTCGCAGTAAATGAAGTTAATTTCCCCAAGTGGAGTCTGTTTTGCCCATGACAGTAATTACTGAGTGGTGTCTCCCTGTCCCTGCCTCATCCCTCGAGCCTTTCATTGTATTCTTTCCCCTGCCCAGCTGAGGAGGTCAGGAATGGAGAGGTTAGGTGGGCACCCAGCATCCAGCCAGGGTCATCCCACCACAACAGGATTGTATTTTTAGGCCTTGTCTCTCCAGGGAAATTCACCATCTCTTTAGCACGAGTTATCCTGGTGTAATTCTTCATGTTGAATTTAAGAATTAAAATCTTTCTCTCAGATGCTGAAAAATAACTTTGTTATTTCTGGGGAATTACACCGGTATAATTACACTGATATAATTACATTTGTAAATCAGATGCAAGATTTCTCAGTGTGGGCACTAGGGAAAGGCTGAATTTGGTGCTTCTGGAAATTTAATTGCAAATAGCGTTTATTTTTTTGTGTTATACCCTCCCCTACAACTAAAAATAGGAACATAACTTAAAAGGAGTGAAACCTTTGCTAGTTACTTATTTTCTCTCTCTTAAAATGATGGGTGAAGAAACAACCTGGCATCAATGTCTAGTTAAAAATGATTTTAAAAGCACTTTAATTTTCATCCTTGGAGTGCAGAAGCAAAGTGAAGTCCAGTTATATAGTGGCAGTGCAGAATTCCAGCTTACAACCTTCCCATTATTTTCCCTAATTGTTTCCTGATTTAGCTGCTGACAGCAGAGAGGGGACTGTAATGGTGCAGTTATCTCCCAACTGCCAGAAACAGCAAAGGTTTATTGAAAATCTTATTTATGAGGAATTTCCCTTTCCTGCATTGTGACAAACCCCAAACTATGGCTCTTCCCTCCCCACTCTGCAAGAGCTCATTTTTTGAATTAATCTGTCTGCTGTTCATGCAGCAGGTAACAGGAAAAGGCTGTAAATAGTAGTATTTCAATCCTAAGATTGTTTTCCTTTTGGCACAAGGATTAGAAATGTCTCTGGTCTGAAATGTGAAGGAAGAGGGGTTTTCTCAAGGAAAAGTTTTCCATGTTACAGGGCTGGGACATCCCAAAAGGTCCCTACAGGGTGCACAGAATCAGGAATTCTCTGTGAAATGTCTGGAATCAAAAGCCACTTTAATGCCAAGTTCGATTGTGTTCGTGAGGGGACAATTTCAGATGAAAGCTGATGGATTTTATCACTGGGGATGGGCTTTGCAAGGACTGAGAGTCTTGGGCATTACAGGTTTGGAATGAGGATGGTTTTCAGGTGGTGAATGCCAGGAATGATCAATAATTGTTTAAATCTGTAGGGTTTGATGCAGCTCTAAGGCCATTACCTGTCTCAGACATCCTTTTGGTGCCAGTGGATGTGCTGCAGCTTTAAATGGAATGACAGGAGGGAGCTCTGGACCAAGGCAATTCCTAAAACAAGAGGCCAGTCATGCAATAGAATATGTGTTTTAAAGAACTGCAGCGAGTTTCTGGAGATGGCTGAAAACTTTCCCATATCATGGAGTTGCTGGATAAACATTCCTGGCTTGGTGGTGGCTGTGTTGGAGTGAATTGCTGTGGAGAAGCAGCAGCAGTACTGGGTGAGTCTCCTGTCTGCTGCAAAGTCAAACTTGTACTCTTTTTTTTTTTTAATTTTAATTTTATCTGGAGTTTTTATTCCTGTACTGTGACTCCAAAGTGTCACCACTGAAGCAGGTGCTTAAAGCACTGACTGGGAGAGTGATGCCTTGGGAGAGACTCACTGTAGCACACTGACCCTTTGGACAGTCTGCCTGGCATCTCAGAAAAGCCTTATAATTCTCACAGAAACAGATTGATTTGGGGGCTCTCTCCCAGCCTCAGTAATTCTGCTCTGCTGCAAACTGAAACATCTCTTTTCTAAACAGCAGCTTTTCATATTCTGGACTCGTAGCCGGTTGTTTTTCAAAATTCAAGTTTTCTACTCCCATTATAAAATCTTTGCCTGCAATTTTAGAGTAGAAAAAGCCATTTAAAATTTTTTTCTTCATTTTCTCTTTTTAGAGGAAATGTGTTTGTAGAAAATGGACATTTAAAAGGGGCTGCTGCTTGCAGTGTGTAGTGATCTGTTAACTGTGAACTTATGGCAATCAATCTTAATTCCCATGTAAAAACTTTTTAGGCACAGGATATCAAGTCACAGCACACAAAATTTGGGCTACTTTAACCTCCAGGTTAGGAAATTTAATGAGTGACTGGCAGGGAGGTTGTGCTTTTTCCAAGTGGATGTTCAAAGCTTACCCCTTGCAGACGATCCCTCAGGTTATCTCAGCTCTTCTGTTCCATGGAGTAATAGTTACCTCCATCTCTCAACACTGAGATTTTGTTCAAGTTTCTTTTCAGAATGGAAATTTAAAACTTACATTGTACAGGAAGGGGGACGTGTTCCAGAACAACACAGAAAGCTCGGTTGAGATGAGATTGTGTAACCCTTCCGCTGGAAGACTCCTTACCCCGACTCCTATCCTTCATCTGTGTGTAGATAATTCTTACTAAATAAAGGATTTATCTTTGTGAATAGAAATGGCTGTCCTGTCACAACGGCTCTTCCAGCTTTGCAGCAATTCCCAGAGGAAACAGGCACTGCCATGGAATGTGAGTCTTAATTCAGCAATTGTTTGTGGCGCTTGGTGGTGCCAGTGGAGCAGGTAACCAATGCCAGGGTGTGAGTTGGCAGAAGGTGACTGAATTCCAGGTGATCCATCAGAGGTGAGTTCACAGATCACACCTGGATTCTGCCCCCACTCAGCTTTCACACCCCCTGCATTTGTGGAGCTGCAGAACCAGGTGAGGAGCTTGTGCTGGCTGCATCCCCCTGATGGGAATGAACAGGCCTGACTGTTGCTTTAAAACACTCTGGTTTTAGAAATGCAAACTCTTAACGTGTGATCAGTCAAAGCAGAGCAGTTTTAAGAATCTGCTTGAGCCCTTGACATGACATTGTAATCACTGACTGGATTTCTACTTGCAGCTGCAGCTCATTATCAAAGCAGAATGCAGGAAATATTATTATTAATAACTGCACTGCACTGTATTGATCTGGGCCACAACAGCCACTGTGCTGCTGCCACTGAGCTCTGTGTGATTGTGCACGATGGATGGATGGATGGCTGGATGGATGGATGGATGGATGGAAGGAAGGAAGATCCTGGAGCAGCCTGGGGTGTTCCCAGTCTGACTGGATGAACTTCCAGCTTCTGTTTCTAAGGGTTCCTTTGGTCTGCCTTTAAATCCTGTAATGGTGCTGTGCAGGAGTGCTCCACAGATGTTACTGACATTAATGGAATGGCCACGTCATGTGATGGAAGGGCAAAAGAGGTAAACTATAGATAGATATATAATAATGCATAGAACAGATAGAATTCAGCTGCTTCTTGACTTTAGTGGATAAATCTGATGTCTTTATAAGAAAATCCTTAAATGGTTAGTTCTTGAAAAATATCTTTTAAATTCTTCCCAGGTGACTTTTGACAAGCTTCTGAAGATGTTGGGACTAAACTCAGGGAATAGCCATGAGCCTTATCCAGCCTGGAAAACCAGCAGAAACCTTGAGAGAGGACTTCTCCAGAGGCACGTCTGCAGGGCTGGGCTTGGGATCTCCTTCAGATAGACGTGTCAGTTGTACTAAGCTGCATAGTGGATTTATTAGTTAAAAGAAAAAGAGCCAAAATGCTTTACTGGTGTCTTTAGACAGAATTTAGAACGGCACCCCCGAAGCTGAAAGAGTCATGTAACATCTGAGCTCCCCCACATTCATTTCCAGTTTCTAATGCCCTTTATAAAATTGTCAAATACAGCATTTTAAGTCACACCAATGTAAATTTATAAAGGTCTCAGCCTTTTGCTGGAGAGGGAAAAGGAGACAAGTTCTTCCCCTCCATTATGGAGAGGAATAAAGAGCCTGGAGCAGAATACATCAGGTGGTGGGGTGTCTTTGAGTGCCTTGTGCAGTGCTCTGCAAGTGTCAGCTGAAGAGTTTCCTGGCCTTGTGCACACACCAACAAATATTTAGAAAAGTGGAGGTTGAACAGATGAAATGTTTCCATTTTACACTCGTTAGAGAAATGGGAACATGAAGGTCAGTCTGTAATTGGGAGAGAACCATTCAAGAACAGCAATGGAGGAATGCTTTTAAAACATGGAAATACATGTTCATGTGTTTTCACACAGAGTTGTAAAAATTTTTATTTCTTCAGTGAATTGAAAATCTTCCTGGCTTTTGAGGAACGCAGATAAAAGATTTAGCTTATTTACAATTAAAACCAGAGAATGTTCTCTGGGGAAAACAGTGTTTGCAGAATCTGTAAAAGGTGATGAGTGATATCGCGTGTCGATGCCGCTACTTGTGATTGCAGGAATGTAGGATATTTGGCAGGATACAAGGGAGGGGGAAGAGCACAAGGCACAAGTATTTTAGGCTGGAGTTGTTCCTTCTGCCTTGTGGAAATTACTTCACTTCAAAGCCCACACAAGGACTGTGCTGGTAACACACAAACACACACAGGGTTTCCGAAGTCTATGGGGTAAAAATGACCTGATGTTGTACAAAACAGAGACTTTTTTTAAAAAACCGACGTTTTATTTTACAGAAATTAAATGTCAAAGGAAGAGAAACTCAGTGGTGAGCTTGGGTTAGTGGAGAGGGAAGATTTTCTCCATTCAATCCCTTCACTCCAAACTGGGGGTGCTAATCTGGGCCCCACATTACAGCAGCTTTGTGTGTGAACTGATCTCTGCTCCTTAGGCATGACCTTTGTGCCTATTCTTCCTCCCTCTCCCCTTATTGAGGCTGTAATTCCATAATTCTCCCAAAAATGTTTCCTGTCTATAAACTGGAGGAAGCATTAGCAGCTTCTTATCTTAGGGCTGGGCTTTATTCCACATGTTTGTTCTGTGGAGAGGTGCTGCCTCCAAAGGTGACCTTGGTGGAATGGGACAGGCTTTTGTGCTGCCTTTGGACCTCTGTAGCCACAACCTTGCAGGGAGAGGTTTGTTCCATGAAATGCTGCTTGGGGAGCTCTGTCACAGCCTCTGTATATTCCAGTTTGGGCTTCAGGTCACCTGAAACAGCAGCGTACTCCAGGTGGTTCTTGTCTGCTGGGGCTCAGGTGTTACTGGGGTTCTCCAGGTGTCTCATTTTCAGCAGCATGTCTGGCTGAGGTAGCTGTGCTTCCAAAATGCTCAGGGAGTTTTGCAGACAGCAGCCTGTGCACATGATTCCCACAGCATGGAAAGATCCATTTGAATGCCACGTCCACTAAAAATCAGTGTTTACCAGAACCCTGCTTAGTGCTGCTGCAGAGAGCAAAGCTGGCTGCTGAAGGTGTGTTTGGGTGCTGGACTGCTGCAATATGTGGATCAATTGTGTTCAGTCTTCGGCTTCCTTATCAGTCCCTGGAATTTTTGATGTTAGAAATCTCCAGCTGACCACAGAAACCTTCTGTCACCAAATGTAGAACCCCATGGCTAAAATGTTACTTCCTAAAGAGCAGCATGAGCAAGATTTAGCCCATTAGGTGGGTTTTTAATAGTTGCTGTTGCTTGAGCTATGCTCCCAGCAAAACTGGTAGTTGGAATTTCCAGCAGGTATTGAATTCTCAAATCACAAAATAAGTTGTACCAGAAAGTGGCAGAAATTTGCTTAAATATTCCTAAGGTTTTGTGCGGCTCATGTCCTAGATTTGTACATGAATTACTTTAATTCTGCCAGATTTAGTTGGGTATTTCCATGATGCAATGGCATCATGCTGGGAAGAATTTATTGGCACAACGGCCGTGTGTCCAGCATGTGCTGGAGTGGGGTATTTACAACACTTTGTATCTTCTCTTAGGAGATGTGATTCACAGGTGAGTAACGCTCTCAACTCCTAATTCATACAGGAAATGCCACACCATCGAGCCCTGGTGTGTAGAAATGTACTAAATATGTCCAGTGAAAAGGGAAGAACAGAAGCTGGGCTGCAGCACTGAAATGATTTTCTGATGGAAATGGTCCAGGAATCACTGACAGCAAGTCAAATGCAAATAACACTTGTGAAAATAAAAAGGTAACATAGAAAACTACTTTTTAGTGAATCATCAGCTCTGGAAGCTGAAAAAAAAGTGGGTTTTGTCGATTATGTGGGATTTGTTTTATTTTAATGGAAGGCCCTAAAGTTTCTAACTGTTATTTAGCTTGCTGGGAAGCAGTCAAGCTCCAGCAAATAAATGTCCTTGTGATTCCAGTAGGTATCTAGAAAAGCAAAGCCTCCAAATGGCTGTTTTCAGACTTGATATCAGAGTCTCTGTGGAAATTCCTTCAGTGGGATATAAGCTCACATCTAACGGCAGTCTCTGATTTAGGCCAAAGCTGCTTTACTGACACTCGAGCCATCCTATGGAGATCCGGCTCTACCTAAAAAACCACACCGACTTTCACAGCCCATAAATCCCACGGAATACATCTCTTAAGTACTTTACTCAAAGGAATGTTAAGCTCTTTTACTAAATCTGCAAATTACAGCTATTTGACAACTCTGAGTTTACAGTCTGACAGCTCACGTCATCAGTCGGAACGGGATGAGCGGAGTCAGAGGCGGCATCGCTTGCTGCTGACTTGCAGGGATCTGGTAATAACAATCCACTGGAAAATGTTGGAAAGCTGTGACAGCCTGGGAACGGTTTGTGACATCTGTTAAACACGCTTGTTTTTATTCCCACTGACTGCAGCGAGATGGGAGGGGTATTTCATGGAAAAGGAGTGGTTGTGTTCCAAAGCGGGAGCCAACAGCCTCCCTCGAGGACTCGTGCCATCATCCAGGTGAATTTCTATACAAATGACCACAATACATCCCAATACTTGAGCCAGATTAAAAAGTTTCTCAACAGGTTGTTTCTCCCTGACTGCAGGAGGTAATGAAGTGAAAACAGTGGCCTGTGAACTCCGCAGGAGCAGGAGAGGTGGAGGAGGCTGGTGAAGCCCTGGCTGCTGAGTGCTTTGGGGTGCCCAGCGCTGGCTGCGTGGGGAGTGAACACTCACTAATGGCTTCATAGTTCAGAGCAACTCAGCCCTGACTTAAACTGAAATGGGCAGTGGCAGGAGAGCTGTAAACTCACAGGTGCACTGGTGTGATCTGAGCATAGGCAGCCTGCAACACACAGGGGGCAGAAGTGTGAGCAGCCAAGGAGAAGAGCTGTGTTTTTCTAAGAGGACTCCCTGGATGAGTTAGTTGTGCCCTGTGACTGAATATAGGGTTCTTTGCAGTGCAACAAAGTTTATGATGTTTTGTAGGGACCATCTACTTGTTTTAATACACACTTGGCCTGAAGTTCTTCCTGAACCTGCTGTAAGACCTGTGGGAGTGGTGGCACAGGAACTGAAGGAAACATTGATTTACCAGGTAATGGCAGCACAGCCAACTCAATTCAGCCAGTGCTGCTCTTTAAAATAGGTGCAGAAAAGAACATGGCTGTAGAAAAACTGTACTTGCTGAATCACCCAACTGCTGCCAACACAATTTTTGAATCCCAGACCCAGATTTTGCATCACAGACTGTACAGCAGAGGTGGGCAGTGGCTGTGAGTGTGGCAATGAGTATGAAGGGAAGCCCTTGGCACTGTCTGAGTGCTCAGCTGCTGTTCAGCCAGAGGTTTATCTGGGCCAATGACAAGCTGGGATCAGCTTGGCTGAGGCTGATTAAAGTGTTTGGTTACCCACTGACTAAATATCCATAAACAGAGGAAATTAAATAATTGTTATTTTAAAAACCCAAACCCACCTAGAGATAAAATTTAACTTATCCATTTTTTCCAAAGGTTTCTCCAGCAGTTTGTGATTATTTCCAAGGACTCCATACCTTCCCACCAGCCTTGGGGCTGACAAGGTATGAGAACAATATAATCTTTAAATCCTCTATCTTGAAGGTCTTGTCCCACATAAGCAATTCCATGATTCCATGACTTTATAAACTAGCTAGGACCAATTAGGGAAAAGTTTGATGCAAGCAAGGTGTGGTTACCTAAACCCTGGTGTTTTCATCCACTGAAAACCGAGTGTTTTATGCTTGGGAAGTGCAGAAATGAATCTTTTCAATGTGTGTGACCTTTTCTGTAAGAGTTGCCTCAAGTCCACCGTGAACACCTGCAGCCAAGTTCATTGGTCACACACACCTTGACACCATCCTATTAGTGAGGAGCAGGAACAATGTCAGGAAATACTCCCACAACTGAGAATATCTGTTTGTCCTATAAGGAAGATCTCTAAAAATGTCCAGACTTCAGCCTAGAAGTGGATCTCAAAATCTTGGGACTGCCATCACAAAGGACTCTATAAAAAGGTTGGAAATGGAGAGGCTGCTGCAAGTCCTGTGGATAATTGCCTGGCTCCGTGTGCCGTGTGCGGGAAGGTCACTTCACACAGGCAGTGCAATTACCTCCTGGACAAATGGAAAATGAAATTGCAACTTTGTGTGTGATTGTCAAGAAGACAACCCAAAGTACTGGCTATGAGCAGAACCTCTGCCCTCTGTGGCGCAGGAGAGCTGGAGCTGTTCTCCCTGGAAACAATGGATTTGAAAACGTCTATCTTTTAAAATGTGCCCTTTCAAGGTGTCCAGTGAAAGATGATGAGCTGGTGTTTACAGTGATTTCTGCAGCTCTCAGACTAACAGAGAAATCTCATCACCTGAGACCTCCCAGGATGCTAGTGGGAAGCTAAAATTCAGACTGAGTTTAAGCAGAGCCCAAGCTGACAGCAGCTACAGGGCTTAACTACAGGGTATGTGATGCATTGGAGAGGGATTGAGTGGTCCTATGCTGTCAGGGTGGACTAATCACTGAATAAGTGGGTTTGTTTTTCCTTTTTATTATTCTTATTCAAATGAAGGGCAAGAAGGAAAAAAAAAAATCAGTATACCAGCGTTGTGTTGCCCAGAGTGTGTGGGTTTCAGAGGACACAGAGGTGCAAGTCCTGTCCTGTTGCAGGTGGAGGCAGATGAACAGCAGGTCTTCTGAAAAGCAACAAAAAAAAAATTCACTGAGAGCTTATGAATTACAATTTTTTTAAAGCCTTGGTTGTACTCACTCACCATATAAAAAACTCCTTTAGTTTTACTCTTTTACTCTTAATTTACTCTTAAATTTCGGGGAAGGTAGTGAGGGATGCAGGAAGTATCTTTAATTTGTACTTCCTGTCATGTTTCTTTGTGTTGTTGAAAGCAAACATTTGCCTTAAGGAAGATTTGCACGGGTGTAAAGCTTTCCTTGTATGAATATTTAAACAAATGGGGGTCTGTCACTGAACTGCAATTTAGTAATTTTTTGATCAGGCTTTGTTGAGTTGGAAAGCATTTATTCTGTTAGGCTATAAAATAAAAGGATTTATCCTTAAAATAATCAAAAATCTCTTGTGAAAATGCTGAAGCTAAGTGGAAGGTTTCCAGAAAAATCGAGCATTATTATGATTTTTTAAAAGTGTGTGTAAAATAATCCAGTCTTCCAAAAAGATGCTTGAAGTTGTTTGGATAGAGTTGGCATCTGCCAGAGTCGAGTCAAACATAAGATAACATGATTGACCATTTTTGGCATGGGATGGGCTAAATTGGCTCATCTGTTGGCTGTCAGTCTCTTCTGAATTAGATCCAATGCTTTGTAGGCACGTTTCCATCTGGTTAAGTTTAGGACTCAAGCTGTTTATATATTAAAAAAAAGTATTTTGTACCAATAACAATTTCTAGAAAAAGGTTTCTGCTTGTGTTCCATTTTGAAACTATTTGGTTTTCTTTCCTGGTTAAAATAACCTCCTGAGGAGTGAGAGAAGATGTGCCCATGTATTACGTTAAGACCCTTGAAACATGCAAATAAAATGGAAAGAAATTAAAAATTTTATATGTACGTATTTAAATATATGTATATATGCATGCATATCATTCTGTAATATGTGACTCCCCTAAATTGGAAAACCAGATTTTAAGTCTGCTAATATTTTAACCATGTGCATTAGGAAGGGAGGATGAATACATGCTGTTACACTCACATTGAGTCTTTCTAAGATTGGCCTTGCATTATTTTTATTCTGAATATTCGCCATCTGGCACTGGGAGCTGCAGTATTTAGTGCCACAAATAATAATGAAAAATATGGTAATAGCTCGTGATACTTTAACGTAAAAATATAAGACAGAGGGTATAAAGCTCTGGGCGTATGATCTTACAGCTGCCAAAGCATGTTGTTCCCTCTGCCCTTGTTTTCCATAAATGAGTCTTTGATTGGAGACAGCAGCAGTAATGGGAAAGTCATTGGTTAATGCACATTAATGAAACTGCGTTACTGGAGTTAATGAACTACAGTCCTGAAGAAAAATGAGCAGGAAAAACGCCAGGGTTTGTGCCATTGTGTTCAGGTAGCTGTGGCTGCATCCCAGACATGCCAGGAAAATGTCTTTGACTCCAGATTCACCTGAGACAGAGGGGCCTCTGTCTTTTTCACATCAGACAAGCCCCATAGAAATGCCTGAACTTTAAACTAAATTGCCTTTTCCTTCTCTCTCCCCCCATCAAAATACAATGAGGAGACTGTTGCATATTCAGCAAAGCTGTTGTTCTTGCTGCAGTTAAATTGCATAATTAGATGGGGCTTAAAGAGAGCTGAACCTCGGTGATTGTGCAGGCTGAGGCAGAGGTGAATTGCAGACCAACTCATGGAATTTACCCAGGTGAATTGCAAATCAGCTCACGGAATATACCCAGGTGAGCTGCAAACGAACTCGAGGAACTTATTGAGGTGTTGGTGCTTCAGGAAAATAGTTCCAGGATGTTTGGGTTCAAAGGCCGTGGGCATTTCCTGAACATTCCTTTCAGAGAACAGAGGAATTTACCTTTATGATTTCTGTCAGACTGGGTTTATTTTTGAAGACTGGCCAAGCAGCTCTGGGGATGGCAAGAGCTTTGTGGCCATGTTTTGTGGCTGCTCTGTTGGCATTAAAATCAATCACTTCCACCAGCTCTGCTCTGTGGGACCTCTGCTCACCACTGCAGCATCCTCTGCACTTGAAACAAGAGTGTAAAGCACAAGGTGCCTCTGGGCACAAAGAGTTTCATGTTTCCTATAGAAAGGAAATAATTTATAGAACACTACAAGTAACAGCTCCATCTACAACAAACAGGACTTGGCTCTGCTGGTCTGTACAGCTGCCCCAGAAGAGCCACAGTGCAATGAAAAGGATAGAAATGTGAAACAGAATTTGAGTTTCCAGCTGTTAGCAAGGAGTCCTGGCCAGCCCTTTGGGCTCTGCTGTCTTCACACAGCAGTTCCAGGTGCCAGCAGCAACTGGCTTTGAACTCTGGGATGCCCAGAAACTGCTCCTGCCCCTCTGCACTTCATCCTTGCCCATCATGGATTCACTGCCTGTGAGAAGATCAAACCTGCAGTGAATCCACAGCAGCTTTTGAGTTTGTCGTGTCCTGATCCCTTTGCCTTCTCCAGGTTTTGTTCCAACCTGTGCTCTGGCTCACTGCAAATACACCAGGCCATGCCTGAGACTTTTTGGTTGTTACTGGTTGCTTTTCTTCTTCCTTTTTTTTCCCTTTCTCCCCTGCTAATGCAGTCACCTCCCCTGAAGTGGCCGAGGTTGTTATTCCTGCCAAGGGAACGAGGGCACACAGAGCCTTCTGTCCACAGAGCGCTCGCCTTGGCCCAGGCACAAATGGGAGCTTTCTTTCCTCCTGTTCAGAAGGCACCAATAATGAAGTATTTGGCCATGGAAACTGGTAAGAGAAATGCACAATTTAAGGGAAGATTTACAATATAAAGTTAAAATGCTGGGAGGAAGGTGGGGGGAGAAATAAAGGAATAGACAGGGCCTGACTTGGGGGGCTCAGAGCCCGTTAGCAGCACAGTTTAATGGGGCCAGGGGAGCCTGAGAGGCTGTGGCCCTGCTGGAACTGTCTGACTTGAAGAAGGAGGTTTTCAGCCTTGCGAGGGAGGGTTGGGTGTCTTTTGGATGTTTGGTGGAGCACGGAGCCTGTCAAGGAATGGAGAAGCCTGGAAACTCCTCTGGGGCTGTCCTCACCTTTGGTCCTTCCACAGCTCTGTCAGGCACGTTGGAAATTTGTCTTTCCCACGAGGTCAGCGACAGCCTCGAGCATTGACTGGGTGTGTCTGGAACATCGGGGCAAAGAGAAGGTGTGGGCTAAACATCAGCTCTGCTCCTGCAGCTGCTCTGAGGCAGCGCTTTGGGAGGGGATGCAAAGAGCCAGGAGCGCTGGGGGAGTCTGTCTGCAGCTGGGGCCTCACCCAGGACTGCTGGTTTGGGTGGGTTGGGATGGTTTCTGACACAGCTGTAAGACTTGCCAGGTGTGCCAGAGAGGAAAGGAGAAATTCGGTGTGTGGCAGTTCATGATTCCAGCTTTGTTTCTTCTTCAGGAATCACTTCAGCCTCAGTAAGAAGGACTCACAGTTTGCAGGCTCAGTGTTATTTCCCACAGCACACGGCTGGTTTTGAATTGCACACCAGGATCTGGGAAGGAAAGAGGAGGGTAAGTCCTTCACCCACCTGAGTCAAAACCCCATCCTGCCTCCTGGAGTGCTTCTCATTCTGCCAGTGCTCTCTGTTAGACTGTTCATGTTCAGAAGTTGGTCCTGGAAGTCCAAGAGAGTGGGGAAGAAATCCTCTCCAGCTCTTCGTGGTAGAGTGGGATAGGGGGGTGATGTCTCCTGCTACCCTGCTGCCTTTCCCTCTGAGTTTTTAAGGTTCATAACATCTGGGCAGCTTTCTGCTTGAACCATGCTTTTCCAGGTTCACCCAAGAATAGAGGATTTGAGATCTTCTGAAAATCCCATTTGTGTTCTCCTTGTGCCATGGGCAAACCAGAATCCTGTGGTGAACCTCTGCCTCTGGTATGGTTTAGCAGGGGGGCCATGTATGGCAGAAATGAGTTGGGCCACAGAAAATAAGGGATTTAACCCTTATTGGGTGTGCTACAGTGAGGGTCCTATGAATCCAGAAAAGAAGGAACGATGAAGAAAAGGAATGATCAGAAAATGGACACTTGTAAACCTGAAAACCACCGTGGCATTGGCCTCTTGTCATAACCCAGGTTCTTCTCTCTTTGACTGACTCCTGCTTCCTAGTGAGACCAGCAGGCAGAAGCTCCTGGCATCCATCCATGTCTGAGCACACAGATTGTGTGTGAAGACAGCTGGAAGGCTGGGACAGATGTAAATGTCTGCTCTGCTCCGTGGTACAGGTTGCAGTGAATGATCACGGTGCTGGCTGCAGCAGTAGAGCTGCATGGGGGGGTCGGGAGAGCAGCAGGACTGTGGGGCAGGGCTGGGCTGGCACCACAATCACCCCTTGCTCAGGGGCTGTCCATCCCTTCCTGCCAGAAGGAGCTTTCCTAGCACCTTGTTCTCGCACCTGCGAGCCTCTATTCGACAGCCTGGAAAATGAATACCCTGCCAAGGTGGGTGGCTGCACTTCCATCACGTCAGTGCACCTTCCACAGCTGTTTGTGGCAGTACACGAAAAGATCACAGTGCACAGACTGTTAATTTTTCAGATTGCCTGAGATGCTGTGCAGAACTTTATGCTGCCTATCGATCAGTATTGTGGTGCTTCTCTAATTGAAGGGCCTTAAATGAGTAGTGTGGATAAGTACAACTAAAGGCATTATATTGTTTCACAGCCCCAAGGATAATCTTTGAGCCTTATGTTTGTGTTCCCTCTAAAATACAACACTTAAATAAATACTTAGGTTGTCTTTCTAAACTGGATCCAGGTGCAAGGCTCACTTAATTGAACGTGTCTTTTCATCTCCACCAAGGCTCTCCCCAGGTTTACCTCTAATCTTATCTTGGTGATTATACTCAGGTGATTGCCATCATCTCCAGCACGCAGCTCCATTGTGGCACCCTGCCAAAGGCATTGGCAGCAGCTGGGTGGGTCTGACCAGGTGTTGGTGTCCCTGTGCTTCTGGCCACGTTATTCCTGCCCCGGGAGCTGCCTCAGCAGAGGAGCTGCCAAATTTGCTTGTGTGCCTTTGGTGGCACTTTTGAAGGGCACAGCCCCTATGTGAGGGTGCTGAGGGCAAAACCTGCCCCCAGCTCATTTTGAAAGCAGTTCATAACCACCATCCACCTGTGTGTTTATTTTAGTGAGCACTGCCAGGTGTGCTGTCACCATCTCACCTGACCCTGATTAATTACTTATTTATATTACTTGGCTCCTTCTGCCAAGAAAATGACGGGGGAGCAAAATAAAATGCAGTATTACAAATGTGCAGAGGTACAGGGAGTGAAGTGTGTGATTCCCACAGCAACGTGGTGAGGCTGGAGAGGAAAACCATCACTGGGGATAGGACTGGGAAGTGCTACTTCCCAGTAACTGTGGCACTGCCTCACTCTGTGGCACTGGTCAAATCACATACTGCTGGTGTCTCTTTCTACACCCCTTCAAACATGTGCCCTGACACAGTGAGAATGAATAATTTATTCACATTTGATGTATGGCATGTACTGGTCCTGGGTACTGCTGTTAATGAAGAACAAATGAGATTAGTTCCTTATTTTGAAGTGCTGGAGGTTCATGTGTAAAGTGTTCTGAATTCAGAGAGCATTCCTTATGTTGTCATATGTTCCTGTTTTGTTACTGCACGTATGGGGGTCTCTGATGCTGTGGGAACAAGGACTAAAGTGCTTGATACTTTAATATTTTAGTCACGGAATCAGCTAAACAGTTTTTAGACTGTATGTGTTGTTTAAGATGAAAAGGCAGCAAACTCAAGTGATAACTTAAGACTAGAAACCTCTTTGAAATATCACAGTGAACTTAAATAAACCTGAAGGCTAATACTCAACTCGCTTTACTTCAACTGCAGTCAAAATAGGTGTGTCTGGTTTGCCTACTATTTGCTAAACCATTCTGTTGATTCAGAAGATGAAATAACAGAAGTTTTCTCCAGCCCCCAGTGCAGTAACTCCGGCCACGGTGCACATGTGAGGGTGTCACAGAGACAGGGCTGCAAGAGAAGAGCTGGGGTGGGGGTCCTGCGAGAAGGGGTGGATATTATCGGCTCACAGACTCTGGAGATGTTGGCTCCTGCCTTGCCTGTTTGTCGCCCTCCTGCTCGGAAAAAGGCAGCGTCTGGTGCGTCCCTGCCTTCCCTTTGCGTGCCTGGCATCTCGGCAAGTCCTCAGCCACCCTGAGATGAGGCAGCCTCCTCCCGCTAATGGGCATCTGAAGGTAAACCATAGTTTTAGACGCTCTTATTAATAACGTGATCATGAAAAATAAATCAGAAAAGCTGCTGCAAGCCCTAAGGTGGTTCCCATATCCACTATGGAGAATTAAGCCGGATGGACAGCGCTGGGAGCGAGTTCCATTCCCGGGCTCCGGCCGAGCTGTGCGCGGGGGGTGACCCCATTGTCCCCTCCCCGCCGGCCCGGCCTGTCCCGACCCTTCCCGGCGCCCATGTTCCCTTTCCCCGCGGCGGTGCCGCAGCCCCGGCGGAGGGTTCGGCACCTGCCCGGGCCCGGCGGCAGCGGCCACGCGCCCTTTATGGCCGGAGCGGGCGCGGTGCGCGCTCCCGCCGGGCCGGGCCGGGCTGGGCCGGGAGCGTGTGCGGG
>VZRV01009544.1:0-131631 GCA_013398115.1 Falcunculus frontatus | reverse complement strand
GGGGGGATGGGATTTTTATTTTTATTTAAGGGAAAAAAAAAAAAGCCCCAGCCTTGGGAGTAGCTGTCACCGCGCGCATTAAACTAGAGAACTGGCTAATCAAATAAAACTGGCTCATTGTCTGAAACTCTATCCCAGCGCAAAATGCGGCTGTGAATGTAATTAACCATCTGTCTGGCGGGCGGCGGAGCGCCGGGTCCGTGCGGTCGGCACCCGGGCGCTGCCATCCCCGAGCCCCGGGATGTGCCCGGTGTGTGTGTGCGAGGAGGATGCTGGAGCGAAGGGGGGGGAGATGAAATCGTTCCTCGGCTCCGAGACGAGCGAGCGATGCACGGTGTGATAGATGAACCCAAACAAGCCGTGAGGGACCGGCGATGAACGCCGAGGCGATCGGTTTGCTGTGGGTGATGCTCCGCCGTGTTCCGCCTCCCGCTGGGAACCCGCGCAGGATGGGTGCGTATTTGGGGGATTCGCGGCCGGGAGCCGTGGGTGGATGCGTGAGGCCGGAGGGAGCGGTGCGCCTGTGCGAGCCGAGGCCTCAATGAGCCTCTTGCGGGAAAACAAAACGGCTCCGTGGTCCTTAAATCCTCCCGGAGGGTTTCCCCCCCGTTTCCGCCCGGCGGCTTTGCTCGTCCCCCCCTGCCCCACGCCGGCCCCGAAACCTCTGTGCAGCCATCAACATCCTGGTACTCGGCTGTGCCGCGCCGGAGGTACCTGCTGGCATCGCTGGAGCGGCGTGGTACTGCGGTAACACCGAGCCCACGGCACACGCTGCTGCCAGCGGGGCTCGGTGTGCCTCTACACACGCTCCTGCCTCTTGCTTTTCTGTTTTTAAATTTTTGTGTGTGTGTGGTTTAGTAAAGGAATAATGCAGAGGCTAAAAAAAAAAAATAGCGGCAGCGCTCAAGCAGGTAGGATGCAATTTAAAGTCACTCCAGCTAATACCCCATGCAAGACTGCATTTGTTAAGGTATGTGAGCTGTGCAGAAGGCAGCAGTCTTTAGTGAATCACTTTTGAAAAACAAATACTTGACAAAAGAACCAGACCCGCTAAATGGATAACAATTATGTAAGCCTATAGTAGGTTTTGATGTATGTCAAGTCTGTTAAATAAATCAACCTGTTCAGTGAATAAATCTGCTCTGCACCAATGTTTTATTATAATTTTTTTAAAGAGAATAAACCTGTGTATTTAAGATGTTTTTACTGATGTGAATCTCATGGCCAAGCCCCATAGCTGCCAGTGACACAAGACAAATCCGTGGGGAGGGTGGGGTGCAGGAACACGGGGAGGGAGGGGGCAGGCCAGGCAATAAGGTGGATATTAAAAATACACAAAGATGTGCATAAGGATTCCTAGCGATAAAATTCTCACTGATCCATGTCTTGATGGAGTATTTGCTTTGCAGTGGCAATGGCCCATACAAAGCTACATTGATTTAGCTTGCTCTGTTCACGATGGCAGTTCTGGTGAATAATTATTTTCCCAAAAGCCCTAACCAAGGGAAGAAAGAGAGTCCCTGCTTGGCCTACACAGTAGTACAGTATCTTTGAAAGCGCGTATCCGGCTGCAAATAAAGAGAGCCAGTTCAAGTGTTACTACACTCAGCAGGAATAAAAGGGAGGCAGAAAAGGGGAGCACCCGGCCGCCTTCCCCGTGTGCCTCGTCCCCCTTTCCCTCTCTGCTCCTCGCCCTCCTCTCAGCTTTGGGGGCGGGGAGGGGGGATTTTTGTGCGTTTGTTTTTCCTTTTTTTGTGTTTGCCGTTGCCTTTTGGAGGCGAGGCTCAGGCAGCCCACTTAAACGTTGAGTTCTGAATGCTGAGGAGTCTTTCAGATAGAAAAAAAGAGAAGAGGTTGTGGCCAGTGGGTTTTAACTTCCGTAGCTGGGACAGGGAGTACGTCCTTGTGGGGCAGTGCCTTGGTGGTGTCCTTCTCTTTTGAGGTGGTGAGGCCTCGTGGATGTTTTTGTGATGGGTCACGTGTGTGTCTTTTTCCTGGCTCTGCAAAGAGACATCTGAAAAGACTCAAAATGTGCTTGCAGGACCAAGAAGGCCCCAGGCTTGGGGAGGAAGTGTTCCCAAACAAAGGGGTCTGGCTCAGGTTGGATGCTGGGTGTGGGACACAGCCATGGATGCGAGGTGCATTTTTTGGGTATTAAGGCTTTTCCACTGTAGCAACAACCCAACCGTGCTGCTTTCCCCAAGCACTGCAGTGAACCGTCCCCTTGAAGTTTATGCCCCGTTGCAAACAAAAAGCAGCATTAGGAAATAATCTTCTCCTTGGGCAGAATCCAGGGAGGAGAGCCATGGATGCTCCAGGCCTTGCCCTGCTCCCTGTCTGGGGGCTCTTCGATGCTGCCGTGGCTGGGTTTGTGTTTGGCCCTGAGACAGGTGGGTAGCCTGATTGTTTAACAGAGCAAAATTGCTATTGCTTCTCAGTAATGACAGTTTTTGGTCTGTGAGGGTATTTAAAAAAAAATATTTTGAGAATTGGGAGCAAAATAATGGTTATATAATCCACCTGTTATGTTCAAAGTCCTGTTTTCCACCTGGGAGAGGACTGCACTTTTTTATTTTCATGTTAGATCTTTGTGTACTTTTAGCCCCGCTTGAGTTGGCTTTATAATCATTACCTGTGTATACAGTCAGGTGCTTGACGAGCCTGATTTTGTGGAAGCTGCCGGCAGTGAGTAAATGAGCCATGTGGCATAAAACCGAGCAAACCGTGTTTTGTTGGTGCCTTGCTCTTCCCTCTTTTCTGGTTGTACACACCCATAGTGTCACCTGTCACCTGTGCAGGGCTCTGGGCTGTTCTAGCACAGGGACCCACCTGATTTGTTACCTGTATGTGCTGTGAGAGGCGTGGTGGGATCTCAGCCTTTTGGTTTTTTGATTTCAGGGCTCCTGGGTGCCGTTACAAGCAAACGTTAAATAATTGCCATGTGTTGTGTTGTGTTGCGTAGAAAGCAGTGAAGTTACAGATGCTGAAGATGATGAACTGGTTTGAGGATGCAGGCGTGGGGGTTTGCCTGAAAGGATGCACAAATTGAGGATAAAACCTCTCCTGCTGCCAGTGCCAAAGGGGTGGTAGCACTGCTTCCCTGCCTGTGGACACGAGGGAAAATGGGGAGTGTTTGGGAAAGCTGAGCCAGAGCCAAGTTTGCGGGAGGAGCCGTCGGTGCTGCAAATGAGTGCTGAATCCTTATCCTTAGCAAAGTCCTCTTAGGAACAGCCAGGGGAAGTGGCTTTGGTGCACTGGTGCTTTGGGCTGTGGGGGTAGTGCTGGGTGGATTTTGTTTGCAGTTCAGGGGAGTAGCATGTAATCTGTGTAATGCTGCTTTTGTGTGCCTCTATTGCAAATTGATGTCTGGGGAATGACACGAAGCAAAGGCTCTAGACCAGCAGGTCTGTGATATTTTTGTAGCAATGTCTTTTTATTCAAAGCAGGTGTCATGGAGATCTTTCATCCCAGGATTTCTTTCATCCCTGGCGTTTGTTAGCTTGTGTTAAAACTTTAAATCTTGAGAATTTCTTCTGTACAGAAGGTGTTCCTCATGTTGCTCTGGCATGGGCTGAGCTATGATTATGCAGTCTCCAAAGAGTGACACGGATGAGGTGGATCTGTGTCTGCATTGCTACGTCAGCCCTGTGAATAATCCAGGGATGTGGCCCAGTGCCCTCCAGTCACAGGCAGGGTCTGTGCCAGCTCAGTTGGAGGAACTGCACGGAGATCTGGGAGTGGGCAGCGATGGGGGTGTTGTCCCTGGGCAGAGTTTGCTTCTAACCCTTAAGCATTCAGAAGGTGATTTATGCCCAGCGATCTGAGCTCGTATTTGCACTCTTGTTTGTCTTTAAGAAAAGCTTTTGACTACGAGATACCTGATTTGCTTCATTTATCCAAGCTCTTGTCTCGATAGTCTCCCACGATGGAAAATTCTGCTGGCTAATTGTTGCCTTTCACTGATCCTCCCTGTCTTTGTTTTGTGCTGTATCTTCAGGATCTGGGTGGATGTGTCACTGAAAGTTTCTGATCAGTCTCCTTGTGTTGATGTGCTGGTGTTGCCCCGTGGGAAGGTGGAACCACAATCTGCTGGGCCAACAGCATCACTTCTGCTCAGACCCCAGCTAATTCATTGACCCCATCAGTTTTAACACCTTTCTGAATTGTCACTATCATGACTTTGATCTCTGTCCCTGGCAGTAGCTGTTGTTTTCCTCAAGCAGACCACGAGTGCCTCTGTCTTAAGAGGGAGCTTGAGGTCTGGCTTCTTGATGTCACCTTGCGTGGTGTTGCAGTGCCGGTCTCCAGCGTGTCACTGAGGCTGGCACGAGCAGCAGAGGTTGAAGGCCTGGCCTTGACACCAGTTAGGGTTTTTCTCCCAATTTATCAGCTTTCTCCCCTTGTTCCTGTGGGGTTTCTGTTGTGCAGAAGGGCTCCTTGTGGCAGGTTTGGTCCCTTTGTGCTTTGTGGTGCTCCCTGCTGGTGTCTGGAGCTGTTTCACGCTGCTCCACTGAGGCCCTTGGAGAGGAGTGTCAGGATTTCTAAAATATAAAGCCAAACAGATGAGGCATTTTGTTCCTCTGCTCTTCCCTGGGGTAAGGAGCTCCTCATCTACTAAAACCCAACATTGTCACTCTCCTTTTCCTGACGTGCTGAAACCGGTGAGAAGGTGGCTGATGCTATGAGGCTGTCACATTTTTGAGGCTATTTGGACACTCAGGTGGAGTTTATCAGGAAAATCAGCTCTTGTGGGTCTTGCAGGACATGGCCAGACTCTCGGGAGTGCCAGGATGTGGCTTGATGAAGTGTGGGGTGCTCGGAGCACTCCTGAGGAATTTCTTGGTTGTTTCATTTCCAGTGTGAGATCGGGGCTCTTGGGAGGGCTGGTGCACAAACTCCCAGCTCTTTCCCAATTCCATTCCAGGTGAGGTCTCTGCCATGCTCTGGAGCTGCTTTAGGAACTGTGTCCTTATTAAAAAAATCCGATTCCTTTCCTAACACTTGGGAGGATTTTAATTGTGAGCTACAGCACGGAGGCACCGAACGTAGAAAAGACAAGTTCTGTGGGTGAATTTTGTTTCCTGTACAATGTCCCAATGAATGAGTTGAGTCTTTGATGGAGGAGAGAAGCTGAAGCCTTATGAAGGGGCTGTTTATTGGCATTAATTATTTTTTATTAGTTACAGCATCCGTAGTCCGTTGGCAGTAGAAGAGCCCAAAGTAAGAATATTAATTCTTCAGAAGTTTTTCAAAGCTTGCATTTTTCATAAGAAGCTTGTGAAGCTTCAAATCTAAAGCTTCCAAAGCCTTTTTTTTTTTTTTTTTATTCTTCAGAAGTGCCACTGAAGCTCTTTTTAAAATTTTTCGTATTTTAGCTGAAACTATGAGTTTTACACATGAAAAAAAATATAGTTCTTTCCCATCCACTGCATTGGCCCCCAGGTCTCTGGCTGGGTCAGCTAAACCCTCTGCAAGAATCAGCTGTGCTCTGGAGAGCAGGTGGGAGCCCTTTGCTGCTAATTTCCTGTCCTTTTTCCCCCTCTGGTTGGGGTTTTACTCAGTGGATGGAGCACAGATCGACATGAAAGGTGGGTTTGTTTGTGACTGGCCAGTCAGGACAATACTTGACCTTCACAGTTGTTGAATAACTTCAGAGAAATACTTAACTGCTTCATGGGAACAGGGAGGGTGGCTGGGAATTTAACCAGTACAGAGTGAATCTGGTGTCTGTTTGGCCAGCGAGCAGCATTTTTTTCTGGTAGCCTTGCAAGGTCATGTTTCAATACTCTGAATATGAATTGAAGGGTCATGCTGGTATTTCAGTGGTAATACAGATGGATGCTGGGTCTTATTTCATATTTCTCCAGGGAATGAAGCAATTAGTAATCTTGGCTCTCTCTGAACTTCGAGGGGGAAAATGAAAATTGCCTTTTTCAGGGTGGTCGCTGTTCTTATTTGTGTGAAGAAAATTATTGGGGAGTAGGATGGTTTTAGCTACAAAAAGTTGTGATGTGGGGGTTTTTTTGTGCGTTGTTTTTGCTAACATTACATGGGCAGGTTAACTTCATTGGCAGCTGTGCCTTTAATGTGGAAAGATGGGTAGAATTTTTGGGACGATCAGAAGGGAAAGCGCTGCTGACCACAATTTTTCAGCTCGTGTTAAAGCAAACAAGCAAACCCCTATCTCCCTGGCACCACTGGCTCTGCAGGGAGCAGCACACAATAATTTCCCATGGTTTGTTTATGCCTGCCTCTAAGAAAATCTACTATATCAAAATCACCTGTCCATGCAGTGACTCGTGTGTGTGAGATAGATTCATTGTGAAGTACATGGAGCATTCATTGCCAGCTCGTGCAGGAATTCAGCTGGCTATGACACAAGCAGCATGGCTAATGGCTAACAGTGGAATTTAGGACCATTTCTAGCCCATGGTGCCCATGAGCTGATGTGAAGCAGAGGAGCCACGTGGTGTTAGCCCAGCCAGGCATGGCAAATGCAGAGGAACCCGTCAGCTGAAACCTCCTGCAGAACAAATAATTTGTCCTAACCCAGTAACCTTCACTTACTTAATTGTCTTATTTGTCTGCTTAGCTTATCATTTGATGGAGAGACTTTGTACTGCAGGAAAAAAAAGAGTTTTGTTTATCGTGGCTGCTTCTTTTGGTTAATTTGTGCTCGTTCCTTGCCTGCTGCTTTCTGGGTTTGAGCGGTGCCTCAGCAGCAGTTACAAACAGCAGTTTTTTGGGAGGTGAATGAGAGGCTGGGCAGGCCACTGTGTTTCCAAGGAGTCTCTGGTTTTGAAAGAGTGAATTTTTGATTGGTGTGATTGCTCAGTGTCAGAATTTATGGCTGCTTTAGGCAGCACAAAGTCGTGTTCCAGGATTTACCTTCAGGTTATGGTTTATGTCCCTGTACAGTGTTGAGCTGAGAACCACGTGCTGCTTACAGTTCTTTCTTCTTCTGCAGAGGAGTGTTTAAAATCTGGTGCTTAATCATCAGCAGGGTCTAGTGCTGATGGTACCCTTTGGAAGCATTTCTGGCTTTGCAGGAAGGATGGGCATTGGTTGTGATGCAGAGCTGGAGCTAGTTAGTGACCGATGTCTTGGTTGTTCTATGGTTGCTTTTGTGTGGAATTCCTGGTTCTGATTGCTGGTATATGGAATTACAGGTTCCAGTTCATGTGTTAAGCAAACCCTGCTATCTCAGGCCTCTTCTGGTTTTTTTCCCCTATAAATTTTTCCCTGTAAATATTCCCTACATCCTCCCTTCCTCCCTTGTTTATGGTGTTCACCTCTGTGTGTTGGATTCCTCACTAGGACGAGTTCAAGACTTCCCAGAGGTTACTTCATGGTGAGTTTGGAAGCATCTTGGATTAACTTTTCAACCAACTGCAGGTGGTCTGGAGGGGATGTTGGGCAAAATGAGTGGCTTGAGACTAAGAACAAAGCAGCCCTGAGCCTCCCAATGCCAGCAAAGAGCCAAGAGCAGGAATGGAGGAAGGTGGCTCCTAGGAAGGGTTTGCTGGTGGGAAATTTCAGTGAAAGTGGTGGGGAAAAGAGGAAAATGCTGCCTAAATGGTGTTTTGAAGCTTTTTGGCCTGGTGTGGTATGGAAAAGTCTTCATCTGCGTCATCATCAGTGAGTTTGTGCATGGTGGAGTCCAAATATTGGATCAGAAATGCTTAATGACTGCCTTAAACCTCCTGTGAAAGCATAAGGGTTATGTTCCCCATTGCAACGTGCAGTAAACATAAAATATCTGAAACCTGCAGCTGAGAACATAATTTATGACTTCTCACCCTGCATTCCTGGGCTGATGTTAAAACAAAAGGCAGTTTAAGGGTATTAGTGTATTTACATAATATATATAAAAATATATTGTGTTTATGTAATACATGATTATATTGAAGGATATATATATATTATATATATATATATTCTATTATTCATTTAGGCCTGGGCATTTGCTGAATGAGCTGTGTTAAATCACACCTACACTTGCAAGGGGCAGGTTGAAAACTTGATGTGTAGCTCAGAGTTTAATCAATATTTTTAAAATTTTGTTAATACCTTCCCCCTCCACGCATTTATGGGTACAGCCATACCCTGTGGTGGTGGCTGCTAAACTTGTTATCTGTGGCTGTTTGAATAATTTCTTTTTGGGGCAATGTAAGGCTGCTTAAATTTAAATAACAAGAGGGGAGCAGAGGGGGTTGGAATGAGCATTTCCAGGTCTGATGGGGGCTCTGCAGGGTCCTGCTCAGAATCCCCAGATGCTTCACACTCTGCTCTGTCTATCCTTGAACAACTTCTGTGCATTGCATGGTAATGGAAGTCAAAATAATTTGTTTGATGTTATTTATTCAAATCTGGAAAGGATGGTTGTGCAAAGACCAAAGAAAAATGGTTTTAGTCTGACAAATGCCAAGGGTTTTTGTTTTGTTTTTAAAGCCCAAACAAACCCTTTGGGATCCTTGGCTGGGTATATAATAGCATGAAATACACCATTCCTTTCATTCTGCTCCCTAAAAATCTAATTTTTTATGCATTTAAAGTGGGAGTTGAGGCAAAAACAGAGTTTAGCTCTGTTGACCTATATTTATGAAAAGAGAAGGCTTGCTAAGTGTTGCAAGAAAAGAATGTATAAAGTGCTGTTGGTATACTCTGACAAAATGTACACACATACTAAAACCACTTTTGGGATTCTTCATCTTCTTACTGAATGTTAAAGCCCTTTCCAGCCAGATTCAATCCATTTTTGCAGTTCATGGCGTGTATATTCAGGCTTCCATTAATAGCCACGAGGCATCAGTGAGGAAGGGCAGCAAAACAGGGAGTCTGGAATAAGCAAGGAAGAGTGGTAGTGCTGAAACCCTCCCTGATCCCAAGGTGTAAAGGTGAACTTCTAAACTTTTTTTCCCCTGTTTCCTTTTTGTTGTTGTTTTACTTTTTGGTTCAGCCCACTCTCTATAAAGAGCAGTTTAATGGTTATCGTGCTGCTTATTGCATAACTGTGGCACAGATGTTATTTTTTTGTAATGTTGCCTGACATATTTAAAAGGGAAAGAGAGGAAGGGAATTTATACCCTTTGGAGATGAATATGTGGAGCCTATTAGTCTTAAAAAAAAGTGTGAAGAGCTAGTTAGAGCTGAAGCTGGCACATCTCTGAAAGGCTGATCTGTGGAGTGGAGCTCTTCAGATAAAGAATGAATGTGTTTTATCTTCTGGAGTTTGTTGTGTGCGTTACCAGACAGCCTAAAATCCAAACTTGGTTGGGGTACTTAATGTTTAGGCACAGGATTAAATATTTTATGGGACTGAGACCAAATGCAAATGCATATTTAATAAAAGGCTCCCCAGAATTAAGTTTTACGGGATCATCAGTGGTGGTGCTCAGAGTTAAAGGATGTGAAGATGAAATACCTCGCTCAGCATGGGTAGTACTGAATGTTTAAGTGTTTATTTCACTGCAGCTGCAAACAACACCTTTAAAGTTGCTTTCTTACGAAGGTTTGACTGAGAAAATGCAATTAGAAGTACAGTTTTAGCAGAAGGAAAAAATTGCATTCAGGCCTAGCATTTCCTGGTGGAATAGGCATGAGAACATGAAATCGTCTCCTTTTGGCATTTCTAACAACATTAGAAGTTTTAAAGTAGTAGAAATGCAAATAAGTAGATTGAAAATGGTAGCTGCTGTATTTATATTTATTTATGTATAATAACAGAATGCCTGGTGTTTCAGATCAGCCCAGCGTGCCTGGATTCTCAGAGTATTTGTTTTCTAAACAGGGATAAAGCTGCACAACCCACCTCTCCCTGCTGTACAGAGGAGCAAACCAGCTCTCAGGGAAATTAATGAGCTGCTAGAAATGCAGTTGGGAAATGAATCCAAGAATCTTGGCTTCCCAGCCCTTGTTTGAGCCTGTGTGCTGGGCAATGGGATAATTGGGATAAATTGATAAGGGGGAAAGAGGAGAGAAAAGGGAGCAGTGACAGCCACTGCCATGGAGCATCTTTTTGAAGTTGTGGAGTAAAGATAATTCAAATGATTCTTCTAAAAGAACTTGGGAGAAAAAAAAAAAAAGACCAGGTGAACAGTTCTGAAAACAAACAGAAGGAAACCTGAGAGTGGTTTTGACTTGTTTCTGCCTAGGGCAAGATATTTTGGTTTGCTTTTTATTTTGCTTTTGTTCTGCCCTTTGCCCCTCCCCCTTGCTGGATTACCTACTACAGGAAATAACAAATTAGGCAAAATAAATCCTGATTTACAGTTGGAGGAGGCAGGAGCTGCTGTGTGAGGGTAGGATTGCAGAGGCTCAGGTGTACATTTTAGGGCAGTTTTTGTGCCTTGTGGGATTTTCTTCACCAAGAAGCAGCTGGGCTGTGAGTTCATTCCTCATCTCTGGTGGTCCCAGGTGGGAGAGGAGATGTCCCACCTGCCTCTCTTGCTCCATCAGAGGCAAGGCTTCCTCACCTGGCAGGTGGACACAGCTCCAGGGGCTGGGAATTTTGCCAGTCCAGTGAGAGCCATGCAGTGTTTAGTGTGTGGTGCTCTGAGAACATCCTCTCCTGGCTAAGCAAGGAAAGGATGGAAAATACTAGGCTAAAATAGAAGGTTCGTGCTGATGCAAGCTGTGTTTACTTTTGAAAATTCAGTTTATTAAACTCAAGGCTGCAGAACTCCAGGGATCAGTGATGCTGTCTGAACATCACCTTCCGCACCGCACAAGCAATTTTTCAAAATTACTTTTTTAATTAAAAGTTGTATCGGTTTAATGCGAGTTAAAGGAAAGTTCACAGGCTTAGCGTTGTCTGAAACATGCTGCAGATTTGGGAAAAAACCTTTTCCTGCCTTTTAGAAGTTTATCCAAAATAGTGACTATGCATGGGAAGAGAGGGAAATCTCCTCCTGGACTCGGCCTCTGAGGGATTGCAGGGTGAAGGTATTTATTGATTATCAGTCCAGCTCCGCTTCCATTACCTTCGGAAGGAGCTGCAGAGCAGCAGAGTTGGAATATGAACATAAGGAAAACAAGGAGGACTTGAGGTACAGCAGAGGAAAGTCAATACAGAGCTTATTTAAATGTCAGCTGCCTGGAAGAGCTGTGCTCAAAAGCTGTGAGGAGAGATTAGGTCTGGGACACGACGCCGGAGTGTGGAAGGGAGGGAGGGAGGATGCTGAGCAAAGCTGATGCTGTGGGCAACGCCTGCAAAAGGAGTATGTTAAGAGGGGGGAGAAGAAACTGCTGACTGAAAATTGCATCTGACAATTAGTTCTGAGCAGCTAATTGGAGAAGTTCCGTGGCTCTTGGACAGGGGAAGCCTGTGATTGTAGTTGGTGGGCGATCCGATCCATGTTAACAGTGTTATTCATCAGCGCAGCTGACAGGGATAAGTGACACCCATTACAAATCTGTTTACTACCTTTAGATAATGTATTTAGTTTCTGAATGTATGTGCAGGGTAGGGAGTCTCTGTAAGCACTGGATATCTGGAATTTTATAGAACCATAGAATATCCTGGGCTGGAAGGGACCCACAAGCATCATCGAGTCCAACTCCCAGCCCTTTGAATCGTTTTAAATCACATTGACTTTATTTACCCAATAGGTCAGAGTCTGTGGCATTTGTCAATGTAAGTGGTTTTATATTTGGGGAGAACTTGAGCAAAAAAATTACTGATTTGTAGATGAATAGCCTGATTCCGAGTTTCACGGCCATTTTTATTTTGGAAAGTTAGCCACTAATTACGTGTTGTAATAAGAAGTAGTTTTATTACAGTTGTGCCTGAAATAAAATTAGGTTGAGCACTCTTATGCAGGAAACATTATTGGAGTCAACCTCCAAAATGTTGCACTTGGGGGACGTGGTTTAGTGGTGGACTTGGCAGTGCTGGGTTAATGGTTGATGATCTTGGAGGTCTTGTCCAGCCTAAAGGATTCTACAAAGTCCTCAGCGTTTCAGGCAGGACTGGGGGTGAGAAAGATGGGGTGCACCCCACTGTGGCTCACTGCAACCCAGGCAAGTTTTCCATTATTTTGTCAGCCTCCTGCTTAATTCTGAATGGAATTCAACGTTTTTGTCTTCAGGGAGGTGAGTGCCTTGTGCATGTGATAGCCAGAAGACCTCAAGGCTGTAACATCCAGCCTGTGGCCGTGTTGCTTCCTCAGCACGGCCAAACTTTCTGTTTTAACCCACTGTGCTCTAAACCTGTGTGGTGTAACAAGTGCTTGCCGAGGCCAGCGGGGCCATGAACATGGGAGCAAAGGACAGAACAAAGGCTGGTTTGGATGGGAGGGGTGTTTCTTTGCCTTTGCCATCTACCTGAGCACAGCAACACGTGTTTGTGTTCTTACCAGCCATCCCTTGAGGTCTTCTCATCTCATGCTGCCTGCAAATGTGCGTTTAACTAAAAAACACCACAACTGCTGCACGTGATCCTCTCCTACAGAGAGGATGGGAGAGCAAACACCACATGATGAGCTCTGTTTGCATTGTGTGATGCTCTTCTGAGCAGAAGGACTCCCACTAGAAGACACTTTATTGTCCAGAAGGGCAGGTGACCAAGCTGGGCAGGGAGGGATTTGTCAAGTAGATGGGATATGAAGCAGTGGGCTGAAGTTGCTGTCCCCCTCTCTGGCACTGGCTTTTATTTTCCAAAATGTTTGATGACAGTAGAACAGTGGACAAGGGAAGTAGTTTAAAAATACACAGGAGGTGTATCACTGAGCCAACACTGACTTCTCTCTTGGCCCTGTGTCAGTGGCATCATTTTTCTGTCCTGTTCACCCCACTTGTTTAATGGGATTATTAATGTGGATGTGTTTGCTTCCCAGGAATGTGGAGAAAATCAGTTAAAGTTTGAAAAGTGTGTTGAAGAAGTCTCTCAGTGCTGCTTTAAAAATACTTCTTGATTTCTTTTAGTAAAAAGAAGTTTAGTTCCTCCTCTGCTGGAGTTTCCTCCTTGCATTTTTCCTGTTGCTTGTGTGTGGTATCCCATGGCTCTTCCAGTGTGCATCCTGCTTTGGAAACTCTTACATTTTATCCTGCATTGGAGAGTCAGATTTTCAGTATGTATCTTATTACACAGAATGGGAATAGGAGGCAACCTTCAAAGTTTGAGCTGTAAAACTTCTTCCCCTTTAGATGACATAGAGGAGTTCTCATGCTTAATTGAAAGGTTCAGGATTCTATTTTCAAGACTTCTATTCTAGTGACAGGTGGAGAGCTCTTTCTGCAGATTACTTGTGGCCAGAACTGATTCCTTGTCCAAAAATTAACTTCTTTTAGCAGTTTCTTCAAAAGGCAACTGGGGAGCGAGTTTCAAGAGTGAGCAGAGTTAAGAGGAGCACTTTCTTTAGCATTTGAATGAGACATTTCTTGGAGGGGATCCTTCCAAGGGGTTGACTGTCGGTGGTATTAAAATCCTTGGATGTTACTGGAAGTTGGCTCGAAGATGAAGGGAGGGAACAAGGCCATGAATGCTGAGAGGAGTGAAGAATTTGCTCTTGCAGGGCAAGGAAACACGGTACCTTCTCCCTTACAACTCTCACCTGAAGTGCCCGTGTTTCCTTCCCCTCATGGACTTTGCTGGTTCTCCTTTGCTTGTCTTTCCCTTCAGTATCAAAGCTGCATCCCCTGAAGGTTTTCTTGGCTTCTGGTACCTGAGTTCACACAGGGAATGAGATGAAACGGGGCAAACTTGGTTCTAATCGCTCTCGTCTAATTCTGCTGCATAATGGAGATGAGCAGTACTTACATAACAATATCCTGGGATGTTAATAGATTTAATAACCCAGAAAGGTGGGAAGAGGTTCTGAATTACCTATAAAATGGTATCTAACTAATGAAGTTTACGGGAAGCTCATCTCTTTGAAGGAGAGTCAGATGGTAGGAGCGAGACTTCTGCATATGCTCAGAAGAGGAGACAAAATGAAGCTGCCTGTCCTAATCAGAATAAGACTCCTGTTAAAAATAAGTTCTGAGGTGCTGTTGGATTATGCCAGGGCTTCTAGTTCAAGTCTTGTGAAAATGTAAACAACACGGACTCCTTTAGATTTAATTTTTTTTTTTTCCAAGCGTAGATATGTTCCAATCTTGGGGATTAGAACTCTGTATGTGCCCAGCGAAAACAATCGGTTCATTAATGCTGTTTTGTTAGACCTTGCCCCCCTCTTGCCATGGTGATAAGGGACCTTAATTAGATCCCAGAACAAATGCTGGAGAGCTTGACAAAAAGGAGAAACATGGGGAGGGGGTGGAGAAATACTGAGATGTTGTTAGCAGATACATGCAGAGAGCTGTATCCTGCAGAGGAGAGACTGTGTTTTATTGAAAAGCCTGGTTTCCTTTCCCAGGAACACAGCCTGTGCTGCTAGGCTGGAAACATCCATGGACAGCCTGTAGGATTGGTACTGGCAGCTTCCTGCACATCAGATCTTGCTTCCAGGTGTGGGCACCTGTCCGTGGGCCTGGGAGACCGGACAAGGAACGTGCTGCTGGTGGGGTGGTGGCCGTGGATTAAAAATGTGTGTGTGTTCCTAAATCTGTGCTGGATGCTGCTGATGTTCCCCCACGGGAAGTGGCCAAATCATTGGGTTGATTCATACGTTCGCATGTGAACAAAAAAATGTCTGTGTGGGGAGGGTTGGAAAGGGAGAAGGAGAAGAATTCAGAGGATTTTTATGAATACCTTGGCGGAGAGGGCGTAAGTGAAAGAGGGGGGAATTATGGTGCTAAACAATGAAAAGGAAGGTTGGCAAATAATGTTAGCTGGAAAAAGGAGAAGAGAGCTTTCTCTGAGAAGCAGATCTCCATGTGGTTTCAAAAGAGCAAGCACGAAGAAACACAGGCATTAAAAATTAAGAAATGCTGGGTTCTTCTGTTTGTTTTCTATTGTTGGGTGCTCAGGTTACACCTTCAAAACTTCCTGTGCCATCGTTAGAGGTAGAACATTAACTTCAGGTTAAAATCTCAGCTTTTCATTAACTGCATTTGCAGTCTGAAATCGGAGGACTGTGGCTATCAGCTCTCATACCTTTGTCTCCAGTCTTAAATTACATGCTGCCTGATTAGTTGTACTTCATAATTATTCCTTGCTTAAATTACCTTTCAATAAACTAAAATAAGATTATCTCTTTGAGTCTCTCATAGGAAGTGTGTTTTTCTGGCCATCAGACAATTGTTCTCTGAGCAACTAATTTATTAATTTATTTTTATTTTCCTGTCAGGTTTTCTGTATCACAGTGACATGTCTTGGTGCACAGGTGAAGATGTTTCAAGCGAAATTTATTGCATTACAAGATGATGCATAAAAGCCAGCCCTGTTGTCAAGGTCTATCAAGCACTTTAAAGGCTGGAATTGGATCTCTGTCTAGCCTAATATTTTAGAAACTTTTAAGTAAGAACAAGGTGTAATTCCTCTATTTTAAAAAATGGGCCTCTGCAAAGCATGCATCAAACCTGCCAGCATTTTAGTAAATATATCAAAAAGCAAATTCAGGTGCCTGTAGACCTACATATCATTTAAACACATTATAGTAGGTGCTAAAGTAATCTTGTGAGAGGCAGGTGTTATCTCTGAGTAAATACAGAACTGTCCATCAGCCCTGATGATGTGAGAGTGCCTCTGTACGATCTCGAGGTGCACTGAGCTCCATGTGCCCAGGGAAGCAACAGGAGCAAGTTGTGTGCAACTAAAAGGTTCTGGGTCTGGTGGTTTGTGCCAGTTCCTTCTGAGCTGGTTGGGTTTGGACAGGGCTTTGGTTATCAGGAATAAAAAAGCTCCAGGTATCGTGGTTTACCTGGCCTGCCCAGGCTGGCTGTGGCAGTGTTGCAATAGGCTCGTTTTAACAAAGGTAGCTTTGTTTTTCCTGAAATGCGTTCAAGGAAGGAGAAACTATTTGAAGTTTGCTAAGTACGAGATGTCTTGCAATTTCTTACTCATCCACTATTCTTACGTGTTTCCAATACCCCTCTTCAGGATATTTATTCAAGGTTAACAGAACCTTCTTTACAGTTCTTGCTGTTCTTTCAAAACCCTGGATTTCATTATTTTTTAATTTATGTAGAGAGCACGGTGGCCTTAAACATCCAGGACTATCCAGGATTAGTTTCTGTTTTTCAAGAATAGAAAGAGGCTTCTCTTTGGAACTGAGTGGGAACTGAGGTGGTTCAGTTTAAGTTTTCCAATTTTCTTTTGCAGACTGAAAGTGACTGTTTAAGCTTAAACAAGTTGTAAGGGTTGTAAAGACAATTTCATGGACCCTCAGTGGAAAGGAATTTCAGATAAATACATACAAGATCACAGTAGTTTTAGTAACATTAATAAAATAAGATATAAAGGTAAAGTAGGGGGAGGAGACTTGAATTTTCAGGTGGCTGAGTTGGAGGAGTGGGGAGGGTGAGCAGCAGTACCTCTGCCTGCCACTTAATTGGACCTCAGAATAAACTGGAGACCAGGTGTCCCTGCTCTGTAAACCTGTGGTCTGAAAAATTATTGTCAGATAAACATTACTGCAGGAAAGAAACCTATAAACTCAGGCTTTTATGGGTTATAACATTGTTAGTTGTAAATAACACCATTAAAATCCACCCTTTTCAGCCAGATGCTTCAGGAAAAGTGAATATGAGCTCCTGCCCATCTTTAGGAGTCTGGTTGCTACAGAATTCAGGGAAGGTCTCAGTGGGCCTGGAGCTGTTCTAGAAGTGGTTGCTGGTGTGGTGTGAGCGTGGTGAAACCAGAGCAGCACGTTTGGAAATTGCCTGCATTGTTTTTAAAGCTGCAGGGGTTGCTTCCATGTTGTACCTGGTTGTACATCTTGGAGTTCTGGGGGGAAGAAGGCAGGCAGAGGATAAACCAAATATAACACTTAATATTAAGTTGAACTCGTTTTTAGTTTGAAAGGAATAAAATGACTATTTCCATGGTTGTTGTTAGTCCCCCCCATGGCAGATTTGATGTGTGTGCTGGTGATGAGACTGTCTCACTTGGGTTGGAGTTGCTCCTGTCAGAGCAGAAAATGCACAGTCAAGGTATTAAATCATGTGATCAGATGATCTAGAGGATTTAATCCTAAATCATGAATAATATATATTTTTTTTTAAGCTGTTGTTCCTAGTGGTTGCACATATTATCTGAGAAGCTCTGTTTGGCTTTTACTAAGTCAAAAGATTGTAGGAGAGTTTTTAAAGTCACCATTTAAAGCTCAGATTTTGAGTTGGAACTCAGACCTTTGCTAATTCCCACCAGTGGCTGTCTGGTCTGCGTGCAGACAAATACAGAGAACAAAGTGGAAGTGCCAAAATGCCAAGTGCTCCCTGTTCCCCACGGCTGCAGGTTTGCAGACAGGGCAGCAGCAGCACATGGAAGGTGTGTGACTTCAGGAAGACACCTCTGAGTTAAGCTGATAAAACCTCTCTTTAATCCTTACTCTGGTTTCCACCTACTTCAGTTAATTATGGAGATGAGTTGTTAGTGGTGAGTTTCATGAAACTGTGTGTAAACAGTGTGTATAATGAAAACAATAAACATCTCATTTGTAGATCAGACATTAGGGAGATAGGATTATTTCCTGGCTCAAAGCAGGTGTCAGTTATGTGGATAGTTCCCTTTGTGTGCAAGTTTCATGGCAGGCAAGTGTTTTGCAGGGAATAGTGCACTTCAGAGAGGTGTCTGGGTTCTACAGGCTGGATTTGTACAAGTGCTGTCCAACTGGTGCATCCACATCCATGCTGGGTTGCAGGAGCTGTGTAATAATGGTGCAGCCACCCCAGTAGAGAGAGATGTGTGTGGGAGAAGTCCTTGGTGGCCTGGCTTCTGCTTTTACAGTTTCTCCTGAGCTAATTGTTGAAGCCTTGCATTAAAAAATGAAACCTAATTAAGGATTAAGTGAGTTGAACAGTGTATTTGTGGCGAGTCTGTTCGAAGTCTCGATTCGACAACTTGAGTGTGTTCTCTTGAGAGAGTTTCGAAATGTTATCTGAAGTTATGTCCAGGAACAGGACTGTAAGAGAGGGAATCAAGGTCATATGGAAATGATGCACAGCTTGTTTAATACCAGTTCAGCAATCCCAGTCAGGGGTCAGGAGTCACTTGCCAGATTTGTGTGCTTGACCCGGGCGGTTGGGTCCAGGGGAAAGCCCAGCCCTGGGACTTCTGGCTTGCTGTGAGCTGGCAGCTAATGCTTGTCTTGGGGCAGGAGGAGTGACCACTCATCTCCTGCAGTGGGGCTGCTGTTCCTGTCTTCTTTCCAGCCCTCCTGGGCAGAAGAGTAGTCCAGCAAAAAAATTCGGAGTGATACCTGTGCCTAAGGGAGAGCTGGAGCTGCAGGGAGCATCCCACCGCCATCTCCAAAAAATACAGCTCTGCTCTGGGATGCACTTAGGCCGTGGTGTCTCTCGGGTGTTGTGGAACAGGTTTCACCATCTGGCAGTCCAAGTGGTGCCCAGGCAGCAGAGCTGCCTTCAGCAGTGGTGGTGATGCCTCCTGCAGCCACCTAGAAACAGAGACTAGACAAGAGTAAGGGAATAAAGACAGGTATTTATTTGAAGGGCCTTCAAGGTACACCCTGGGGGAGCCAGAGGCTGCTTCCAAAAATGGACCCCAAGATGGACCCCAGGTCACGAGTTCTTCACACCCTTATAGGTATGGATCATTTGCATATCAGGGTTAATTCTCCAATTAAAGCCCCAGTTTAACGATGTAACTCCCCTCAGCTTGCCCCCCTTAGAATCTTTGGTTTACACATTTTGGGCCTAAAAACAGCCTGGCTGTCCTTGAAGGCAAAGCCTGGAGAGGCTTTGTTATATCTACCTGGTACGAGAGAGTAGGAATTACAGGCTACAAGGAACTTCAGAGTTACACTCTAAGCAGTACAGAATTTGAAAACAGAAAAGTTAAAACCTAAGGCATCAGTGGTGATGGGATTGCAGAGGCCAGGGAGCAGCGCTGCGGCTCCAGCGGTTGTGCCGGTACCGGAGGAGCCTGGAACCTGCATGGGGCTGGATGATCCCACTGGCCTGAAATGGTGCTGGCAGGAAATCCTGGGCACTGCCTGGCTGTTTGATTTGTCTCCCTGGCTTCCCTTGCCTCGTCTCCTTTGTGCTCCTGGCAGGGAGGCCGCGTCTCAAGCTGCAGATGGTCACAGGGAGCAGGGAGGCGTGAGCTTGGAAGTGACCGGGAGCTGGCAGCCACCAGGCAGGAGGAGCCAAGCAGTCGCTCACACAGGGCTCTTGCAGGGCTGATTTACTGCTTGCAGGACCCTTCTGCAGAATACAGTAGCCTGTACTGTTGGTCTGTGTGTATATAAAACGTAAAATTCATTATGGTCTTTCATCTCACAACTACCCGGAGTTTGTTGTTGATTTTAAGCAAGTAACGCAGTCAAATTCTTAAGTGCAAAAATGTCCAAGAAATTAAATTAGCAAGCCAAAAGTGATGGCGTGGAAGGGGGCAGGAGGTAATTAAAAGAGAAGGCTTTGTAAAAAGCTTGATTCTAAGATTTGTAAGCAGATGTTTGGAGTGTAGTGTTTTCTTTGTGTTCACAGGGAAGTTTCTATTTTATTCTTCTCAGTTGATGACAGAATAACAGTGCAGCTTCCAAGTCTGTTGTGAACAAACTCCTGTGCACTTTTTTTCCTAAAAATTCTTTTTGCAGTATGTGGAAGTTTACCACAGATACGTCATGGCTGTGTAATTGTACAAGTGCTAAATGCTCTTGGTATCCATCAAATTTAGTGCTGCTGCAAAAGCAACACTGTGGCCCTGTTGCTTACTGGTGCTGTTCATTAGCAATTCTTTATAATCCTTTTTTCACAGAAGGTGAAACTGAGAGGAAGAAGTTAATGGTCCAGTTGTAAAGGTGCTGTAGGCTCCCAATTCCCAAAGATGTCAGTGATGACAATCAGGCTGCAGAGTAAAAAAACTCCTGTGCCCCTATTGAGTCAAGCAGTTCAGGGTTCCCTGTACATCACAGGACCTGGTGGATGTCCATCCATGCATTGTGTTGAAGTGATTTTATTTATTGAACTTTTTATGTTCTAGGAAGACCTGAAGCAGTGGCAGCTACAAGAGCCACTGCAAACTGCTCTGCCCCATCCCTGGAAGTGTCCAGGGCCAGGTCTGAGCAACCTGGGCTAGTGGAAGGTTTCCTTGCCTATTTGTGTGGAAAGAGATGAGCTTTGAGGTCCATTCCAGCCCGGGCCATTGTGATTCTGTGATTGTCTGGTCCGTGTAAAATTCCACGTGTACTCACAACTTAATATTTTCTGCATTTGCACACCAACTTGTCATCTCCAGTGGTGGGTGCAGGCAGAGATCACTGGACTCTGCAGGAGTGTCTCAGAGTAAATGAGGTTGTTAATCAAGGCTGGGGCTTCCTCTGCTTGCTGAAAGCTAATTAGCCAAAAATATGCATTTTAAATGGCCTAATTGAACTGTTCAGCAGTTTAATTTAGCTGTAATGGAGGCCTAAAGTTTTGGTTGTTATTGTCAGAGTAGGAGAAGACATTTATGGTTTGTGGTGGTCAGTGTGTAACACTGCAGCTCCATCTTCCAGAGGAATAAACCCCATGAACCAGTGGAATAAAAAAGAATCAGAATCTCACTTTTGCTGGCTTGGATGCTACAGAGAGCAGTCTTATCCCCAGACTCACTGGCTAAATTTGACTGCAGCTTTTCCCTGCTTCCTAAACTCCCCATTATTGTTTTAAGTACATATATTCAGTATTCTTGATGCCTGTCCTAAAGCTGCATAGCATTTCTGCAAAATACAAAATACCTTGTGACACTTGCCATTTCTTACTACATGTACGACCTCTGGAATATCTCCAAAGCTCTGGAAAAGAATGAGATTTTCAGTAATGGCTACAGGCATTAAGGGCACAAATACTGTTGAGTATCAGTGGGATTTATGCTCCTAAGTTGCTGTAAATGCTTTTGAAAGTCACATCCAAAATGTATCATTAAGAACAAGATTTGCTGCTAATGTTTTTTTAAAGCAGATGTGTTATATAAATGAACAGTAAAATGAACGGTGCTTTATAACGTTATTCTTGTGGAAGAATTTTTAAATACATAATTATTACAAACAGCTGAATTTTGGAGAGCTTTCTTGTCAGGATTGCAGTTTGGTACGTTGAAATTCATCCAGCTCCAGAGAGAAACCAAGGGACTGAGATTTCAGAGCAAAACTCCTTTAGTCTGTTGTTAATCAAGAAGAAATTTCTATATATTCCTACTGAGACAAGAAAATATCCCCAGTTCCTAAGAAATGTTCTAGTACACTGATTGTTAAATGTAAATGAGACCCTGTCATTAAAATCCATAGATTCACAGTGCTAAATGACAAATTGCAGTTACCACATCGCTTAATACACCATTCTTTTATTTTAATATCTTGCAGGTTTGTTACTGCTCAGCGGTGTCTGGGAGGTTTTCTGGGGGTTTGGGCTGGTGGCTGTTGTGTCTGGGAGCTTTTCAGGGTTTCCAAGGAGTGGCTGTTGTGTCTCCAGTGGAATTTGGTTTTCCACTGACCCTTGAATTTCCTGAAGGCAGGAAATGTGCTGTTGCTCCACGAGCAGATTCCTCCTGCTTTTCTTCTCACAGCTCCCAAACTCTCTCTTTCCCGATGTTCCACGTGTTCTAAAGATGAACCATTTCCCCCTCCTTCCTTACTGATTTCATCACTGTGTGTCATTATTTAGATTGGTAATTTCTGAGTTCTCTTCCTGAAGAGGTGGCAATTCCTCTGGGAACGTCTCCGGCGTTTTGCCTGTGCCCAGCTGCTCTCCCATCATCTCTCTGCGTATTTATGGGGCTGGGCACTCCTATTAGCAGTTGTAGTTACATATTTAAACATACTTCACATAACTAATTATGTTTCATGGCCTGTAGCCAAATTGACTAATTCTGCCTCCTTGAAGCTCCAGAAAAATACACATATTTAGAACGTGGCTAAAACTTCCCTTTAGCGACTCGGTGACGTTTCCCTGAGGTTGGGCTGTTCTAAGCGGGCAAATAAAGGTGTTTCAGCGTGAGAAAATTTGGAATCAATTTTCCCATCTGTCTCCTCCTCTTTATTCTGGAGCCTGTCTTTGGTGGCAGCTGCTCCCTCTTCCAGCCGAGGGGGCTTGTTCTGCATGGACGTGTTAGTTGGGCTCCTTCACATCATCAAATGCAAAAGATTTGTCTTAGATAAACTCCTGAGGTCTCTATTTTTGAAAAAATCATCACACAGAGCAAGAGGCTGGGCCAGCTGGTTGCATTATTGCCCCAGAGAGGAAATACAGACCAACTGGGCTTGGCCACTGTGCTGGAAATGAAGTGGTTGGATTTACATTTCGAGTTGCTGATTTTTATTTGTAGAGCTGATTACAGACTTTTACAGGTAATCATCAAAAATAAGGAAACTCTGGGAATTTTTTTTTTCTTTAGTGTTGCATATTCCCTCTGAAATGCTCGTTCCTGACCCGCTGCAGGCCAGGGCTGGGCATTTCTGCCTGGTGCCTGGCTGTAATTCCATTTTGGAGCCCCAGCATCCCACCTGACAGCTCTCACATCCTGCTGCCATCGTGCTAATTGCTTGGCATTCCCAGGATTTTAGTGCAAGGTGTTCCTGTGCAGAGATCTCCCTCTCACAGGTGGGTTTAACACATGCACCAGGTTGGAGGGGGGATTTTTCATTTATTTGGTTTTGCTAGCCTAAGTTAGGTTTGGAATGGGAAGCCATTAAAGGATAAAAGCAACAGACATGCCTGTAGAGGTCAATTTAACTGGTACAGCAGCACAAAAACACACAAAGGACCCATGTAACAAAACCTAATCGGCTTTAGCTTGAGGGTTACCAGAACCCACATCTTTGAGATTGCTGCTATCAGTTACATTTTTACAGTTCAGCACTATTTTTTATTGCAATTGAAGCACAATATTTGTACCTATTAGCCTTTGAGTTTCCTTTTTAGCTCCCTCCCCATAAAGCAAGATGCAGCATTATTATTAAACCGTTCTCCGGGCTAAACACTGTGAATGTCATTCATGTCTGTGTTTATTAATAAAGCAGGAAGAGGGAGAAGGTTTAGCTTGTCTGGTTTGCTTGACTTGCATCAAGGATAACTTTGCAAGAGAGAGAGAGAGCGCTTTCAATAAGTATTCAAAATTGCATAATGAAAAGGTTCTGGAAATAATTATAAAAATCAGACTGAAATCACTTTGGAGAATTGTTGAGGGTTGTTTTTTTTTTTGGTGGGTTTTTTTTTTTTTTTTTACATTCAAATTGGCAATGAAGTGTAATGAAGACAGTCAGAAATAACCCCTGCCGCCCACGCAGGGTATATATAGAGATTGTATTTACTCTGCTGTGCAAGCATCTACTGCAAGATGGCACATTAAAATGTGAACAAAACAGCACATCCCCGCTCCTGGATGCCGCAGTGCTGCTCGGATCTGATAAACACTTGGAGTGGGGAGCTGTGCTGTGTGCGTGCAGCAGCTGCTGCCACGGCCTCCTGCCATCCACGGCCACCAGCTCTGCCTCCACCAAACCTGGGGATGTTCTCCACCTGCCCTCTTCCTCTTCTTCCTCCTCCCAGAGCGGTTTTCTGAACCTTATCCAAAATCTGTTTTGCTCGGGAGCACTCAAACTTCCCAACTTTCCGCAGTTCTCGTTGCCAGGTGTGTGAGCACACCCAAGGAGTTGGGTGGTGATGGTGTTTTTGGTTGAGGTGGTGTCTGGAATCAACACAGCTCTTCTTTGCTCTTCAGTGCCGCATTTTGTTTTCTTTCAGGTTTAAGCTTTTTCTTGCCCGCTACAAAATTGTTTCCAGTCCTTGTCGATGTGTGTGTGACCTTCAGTGGGTAATCTCTTAATTCATTTTGTACTGAATATGCAGCGCATTGAGACGTGAGCTTTAGACACTCATCTCGGAGGCTGTGTTAATTCTAGGAATCAAATGCATCAAATTTGGCAAGAAAAGCCCAATTGCAAGTAACCAGCCTCTTCCAGCTTCCCCCCTGCTCTTTCACCTCAAAAAATGTCATATTGCCTATATTTGCATGTGATAATTTAGCATAAAAAGCTTTTTGAGCACCCTGGAATGAACGTTCTGACATTCAACTGGATGTTTGCTTTTACATTTGCCATACTTGGGTGCACCTCTGTGAGAAAAGCATTGCAGAATTTTTGTATCTGAGGTTAGAAAAATTGTTTTAAATGCTGGTAATTGATTCCCAGCTAATGCTTTCAGCATGGGTTGCTCTGGCTGAGAAGTGCAGGCAGAGGTTGAATTTGAAATTGGAGTTTATTGTGTTCCTGTCTTCTTTCCGTCACTTCCTGAATGTTGGGGGAGAGCTGCTGGAAGTATTTGGGTGTTGGTTGGTTTGGGTTTGGTTTTGAGTCCTGTGGTGAGGTTGGTTTTTGGGTTTTTTGTTAGGTGGTTTTTTGGGTTGTTTGGTTTTTTTGGTTTTTTGGGGTTTTTTTTTTGAGACAATTAAAAAATCAGCTTTCTAGTCAGCAAAAATGTGCATGTGGCTTTTAGGCTGCAATCCTGTGGCCTTTCATTTCATGTGTTCTCACTCTAATTAAAAGGAGTGTTCCTTAAAAGTGGAGGTATGGTAGAGAGGGAGAAAAAAAATGTGTGGCTAGTTGTTGGCAGCAGCTACTGTTTGCAAAGGGATGTCATCACCTTCAAAATTTGTTGTTTGTAAGAAGGCTTTTTTACCTCCCAGTGCTGCAAGTAGCATTTAAAATAAGCAATCCTGAGAAAAGATCATCAGAGTTCCTGTGTTTTTCCCTGGCTATTTTTGTGAAAATACTGATACAAGTACATTCAAAGAGTTTTTCCCTATTATATAGAGTTTTTTCACATAGCTGTAGGAGGGAACAAAGGTTTCGTGTTGGAAAAAATTGTTGTTTGTAAATTCTTAAGGGGAAATCTGTGACAGAAAGATTTGAAATTAATTTCCAAGTCCTGTAAACTTTAATAGATTTAAAAATCTGATTGGCCTTTTATTTTATTATCTTGTCCAGATACTGTCATGCAGTATAAACAATAAAATTAAACCATTATATTCTTTATGTGCTTTTCATCCAAAATGAATTCTTGATGTGGAAATTCTTGAAGAGATTAGTTCACCATATCTTAGATGTGCACTGCGGTGCCATGATGTGTTATTTACTGATTCTAGTTTGGGGGTTTGTTCTCTTTTTTTTTTTTCCTCTCCTCTCTAGGATATTTTTGTCTGCGTTTGTTAGTACAATACTGAAATTAGTGCAGCAGCCAGTTTTCCCTTGCAGAAAACCACTGTGGACAAGAAGGAACATCTACACACCTAGAAACTTCCTTTGATGCCTTGAGTTTTAGCTTTTATATTTTTATATTTTTTATCTTCTTCAAATTCCATATTACTTAGTGTAAAACTCTGAAGTGTCTCACAGCCTGCTGCTGCTCGCTCATGCTAAGGTATACATAACAAGGTCTCTAGGTTTGCTCTCCAAGGACACCCAGACCCAAAATGTGTAAACCAACATCTTGGAGGGGCTGAGCTTAAAGAACTTCCATCGTTAGCTAAAGTTTTAATTGGAGAATTGATGCTGATATGCAAATGGACCAAACCTATAAAAGTGTGAAGAACTCGTGACTCCTCGTCCATCTTGGGGTCCATTTTGGCAGTAGCCTCTGGTCTCCGAGGGTGTACCTTTGAAGGCCTTCAAATAAATATCACCTTTATTCCCTTATTTCTGTCTAGACTCAGCTTCCAGGTAGCCACTTGAGGCATCACCTTTGTGGCTCTAAAACAGGTGACTTGATGGTGACAGTGATGTTGCTCAGAGTGGAGAGTTCTTTGCTGCCCAGGGAGAAGCTGAGCAGAGCAAATCCAAGGGATGGCCCAGCATTGCATCTGTACCACACGGAGATGTGCAACAGCAGAGAATTCTGGATTTACACTGATTTATGAGTGTAATAAAAGTGCATCTGCCTTGGCTCTTAGGGATGATGCTGTTGTGGGTCCCTTCCAACTCAGCACAGCCTGTGGCTCGGTGATTGTGCCTCTCTTGGCATCTGATCCAGGGCTGGTGACAGCACCCTGGCTACCACTGGTGAGGGGGAACAACCCAGAACCAACCATTCCCGGTGGTATCTTCAGCTCTGCATCCTCGGAGAGTTCTGTAGTGCTCACTGCAGGGCTGTGCCTGCCCTTTTCCCAGTCCTTCCAAAGTTTTCCTGCTCTACGGAGAAGCCGCGTGAGGGGAAGGCGACGCTGAGGGATGCCGCAGGGCTGGCGGTGGGTGCTGGGCTGGGTGACAAAGCCTTGGGGACATCCCTGGCACCACCCCCCCCTCTCCAGCACAGCCTTCCCTCCTGGTTAGGCTGAGGAAAGCCGGGAAAGGTGATGTTTGCTGGATATTCCCCATTCCGGCCGGGAAGCCCGGCAGCCAAGGTGGATGTGCAGCCGCGCTCGCTGTGTTGTGGGAGCGTTTGCAGAACATATGGTGTGTCAGAATCACCCCGTTCCCTGAGATCCCGGCAAATTCGCAGCATAGCAGGGTGAGATACTTTTAGAGCGTCTCTTAACTCCTTCGTGGCTGGATTTCCATCCCCCCAGCACCGCGTGCAAACATATGGTTCACCCCCAGCCGGTGTTGTGGTTGGTTTTTTTTTCTTATGTTGCGGCTTTTTTTTTTTTCCCCCCTGTTTTCTCTGCGTGGTTGGGTTTTTGTTTGGATTTTTTTTTGTTGTCGTGGTTTGGGTTTTGTTGTTTGTTTTGCTGCCTGTTGTTGTTGGGTTTTTTTCCCAGAGAAAGGATACTTGGTATCACCTGTAGTGGTTGGATATGTGGCTTTTTGGGAATGATGTGAGTTTATCTTCGCTGAGTTTTTGCCCAAATTTGAAAGACAGACTTCTCAAATGATGAATTTCAGGCCAGGCTGACCTTTCTCCATTCATGGAGATTTTTTTACCCCATTATTAGCACTACCTGTCTGGGTGTAAGCACTATTTTAATCACCTTTACCTTCCCTGCACTTCTCAAAATTTAATTTTTTTTCTCAGAGATATTTCACCAAGCATAAATATTTCATTCTATATTTGCATGCCTTCCTTACCACTGGACTGCTATATTTAATAAATAAAAAGACAGGAAAATAGTTGCTACAGTTGCTTGTTACACAGAACTCAAATTTTAATGATTACTGTAAATACCGGTCTTTTCAAGTTAAAATCTGTTTAAAAAGAAAAAATCACCAAGACAGTGTTGTTTACATGAAAATGGTGAAATTAAAGCTTGTTTTTATGAACATAAAATGGCCTATAATCTCACAATAAACAGGTTTTTGTAAAATAGTCAATAGATATGTTTATGAATGCTTGTGTTGGGTTGGTTTTTTTTGTTTGAAGTGTCTTCTTAGTGTCTTCCACCCTACAAAAACATGATCAGCAATCACCAACTGCAAGGCAGAATCTCATTTTTGTTTTTATGTCAGCATTAAAACCTTCATAATAACACTTGGTTTGTTTTGGAAAGCAGATCCCAGACTAGATCAGGGCTTTGCTTTTTTGATGCTGGGTTTCAGGTTAGAACAGAGCTTCAAAATAAGGAAAAGCAAGTTTTTAATTGTATGGAAATACAGCAGTGAGCGTCCACGAGTCTTGTTGATGTACAACTATCACAGCAATTAAACGCTGGTTTAATTTTGTCTTTTGACCTCCCTGCCAAAACCATCTTGGTCTAATTTTCAAATATTCGACAACTTTCGTGTCACCTTGTCTCAGTTTTCTCTCTGGAAACCTGTGTTCTTGTTTGTAATCCCAAGAGAAAGGATCATATCCCAGAACTCTTGGAAGCTGTGGGCTTTTCCCCTCCACACCTGGGTCAGGTGCTTCCAGCTGAAAATCCTGCTGGCACACTCAGGTCCATCCTTTCCTCTGGAACCAGGACAGCGTTGCCCTTTCCCCGTGGTGATTTTTCCTGGTGTTTTCCCAACAGGAGTAGGGAAAACAGGCAAGGTGCTCTGGAGCTCCTCTTTCCCACATCGCTGCTTTGACAATGCAGCCTCTATAAAAATAGTTCTTCTTACATCCGGTTAGTGGTGCTGGTTTGGTGGTTGGTTTTTGTCTTTTTTTCTGAACTGCTGAAGAAAAAGATAATGCTGCCAACTGGAGACGGGTGAGGTGGGTATTCAGTGTTTGTAATGTTCCCTTCCCTCCCCCGGCCTTCCTTTCAAAGGAGCTGGAGCATTGCTGGAGTCTGCAGCTCATTCTTAAGGATAAATTTCCCGAGCCTGGAGAGCAGTTCCCTGTGAGGTGAATCCAAGTGGCTGTTCCAGCTCGGCTCCGTGCTGGGGCTGCAGTGGGAATCCCCAGCTGAGGTTACGGGACGTGGATGGGGCTGTGTGGGATGGCACCAGCTCGTGCAGGGGGTGTCAGGGGAGTCTCTTCCTCTATCCTGGTGTAACCCTGCTTCCAAACCCCTTCCCTGGGCACCGCCGCCTCTGCCAGGTTTGTGGCCCTTGGCACAGCGTCACCAGGGTTTTGTCCAGCAGGAAAAACTGAAGCTCACTTTAGAGAACTAAAAATTGCTGTAAGAAGTAACACCAGGTGCTTGCTAATTCTTCACATTTTTGTGGTTTCGGCATGATCTTTGGTGGAGACCCTTCAGCCCCTCCTGTGGATGATGCCAGGGTGGAGGAGCCGTGGTTTGGGCAGGTCCCACGTGTGCCTGCCCTTCCTCCCTTCCCCTGCTCCGTGTCAGCGTTGTCATTCAAGTGATAATCCTGCCTCATTTTCACTGACTAATAGCGGTGATTAACCTTTTCAATTTTGACATTATAGATAATAAATCAAGTGTATTGGCATGGCATCTGCAATGGTACAAGTTTTTGAAGGATAACAAAAGGGGGAATCAGAGCACAGGCGCTGCCTGCTGCCCATCATGGGAGTGTAAAAGGTTGGAAGAGACCTCTCAGATCATCAAGTCCAGCTGTGAACCCAGGACCACCACCAGGTTCACCACTAAACCGTGTCCTCAAGTGCCACATCCACATGTTTATCCAAAACTTCCAGGGATGGTGACCCCTGCACTGGGCAGCCTGTGCCAATGCTTTGCAACCCTTTCTGTGAAAAATGTGTTTCTAATATCCAATCTAAACTTCCCCTGGTGCAACCTGGGGGCATTTCCTCTCCTCCTGTCCCTGTTCCCTGGGAGCAGAGCCTGACCCCCCCCGGCTGCCCCCTCCTGTCAGGGAGTTGTGCAGAGCCACAAGGTCTCCCCTGAGCCTCCTTTACTCCAGGCTGAGCTCGTTTCCCAGCTCCCTCAGGAATTCTCCAGCTCCATTCCCTTCCCTGGACCCCCTCCAGCCCCTCCATGTCCTTCTTTCAGTGAGGGGCCCAGAGCTGCCCCCAGGACTGGAGGTTCCTGAGCAGTACCCAGTGCAGAGAAATGATCACTTCCCAAGTCCTGCTGGCCACACCATTTCCTGTAAATCAGCACTAATTGCTGTGCAGTTGGGGGAATTTTCAGGCATGTGCATCCCTGTGCTGCGTGTGAGCCTGGAGTGCGTGTGCAGGGACAGTTTGGTAATCTGTTTATAGCGTTGGACATGGCTATTTTCAGATCTTTCTCCCCCCCCTGCTTTCAGTCTGTGGAAGGAACAAATCCTGCGAGGATGAGAGCTCCTCCAGGGAAAGGCAGCGAGGGCAGCAGTGGTGATGGAGGGAAGAGAAATCCAGTTTTGTGTTCTCCCCTCTGTGGCTGTGCCAGATGGGACACCCAGCCTGGCACAGGGTGGCTTTCTATTCCTGGTGCCACTCAGGGGTGACAGTGCTGGGACTCTTCATTCACAGGGCTGTCCCTGTGTATCCATGAGCTCTCCTGACATGTAGATCCATGAGGATCAGCAGCAGGAACCATGGTCTGTTAAGTGTTTTGCTTTGTGGTGATGCCTTGGGTTTTAGATTTTATATTCTGTATTGCCTACTGTAAAACTCTGAAGTGTCTTACAGCCTGCCAGGTACTCTCTCATGTTTAGATAATCATAACAAAGTCTCTGGGTTTGCTCTCCAAGGACACCTAGGCCGTGCTGGGCCCAAAATGTGTAAACCATCATCTTGGAGAAGAGGGGCTGAGCTTAGAGAACTTACATCAGTAGCTAAAGTTTTAATTGGTGAATTGATGCTGATATGCAAATGGACCAAACCTATAAAAGGGTGAAGGACTCATGACTCCTTGTCCATCGTGGGGTCCATTTTGGCAGTAGCCTCTAGGCTCCCCAGGGTGTACCTTTGAAGTCCTTTCAAATAAATACCACCTTTATTCCCTTATTCCTGTTTAGTCTCTGTTTCCTTGAGGCATCAGTGGCATTACCAGCGGATCAGGGATAGAAATGTGCCACCATCCAGAGCAGCAGCAAGGAGCACAAGCTGTCGGTGGCAGGCTGGGTGAAGGCCTCTCTCTGTCCCTTTATGTCCTCTCCTGCTTCCCAGCACATCCCTGCTGCTGCTGGGGATCCTGCCCAGGCTGTCACGTGTGCCAGGTGTTGTTTGCTCAGGTTTAATTTGCCGTGGTGCATCGGAGCGCTGGCAGTCACATGATAGCTGGGGACCTCACCGTGGCTTCGTTCTTGGAGATATTGTTAATTAAATTTTTTATGAAGGAGCTGAGGCACACCAGCAGCGATCTCCTTTCAAGCAGAAATGTAGCAGGCAGTTCCCAAAGAGACCTCATCTGCTCTCTTCTCTATGAAAATCAATTAGTGTTATGAATGTGTGATAGCTTCTTAAAAATCTGTCGTGTTGGAGAAGTCTTTGCACCTTAGAATGGCAAAGGGAAGGATGTGGCCTCTTGCTCCTCCTCCCTTCCCTGCTCCCTCCCCTGGTCCACTTGCTGAGCGTGGCTGTGGGCATCCACTTGAACTTTTCTTTTTGTTCAGATGCTTCAAGTTTTTCTGAATTCTCTTTTAAAGGAAAAAACAAGCTCAGGGTTGTTTGGCTTGATAAGGGTGATATGTAAATGAAGACATCCACGCTTTGGTACCTCTTACTTCATCAGCATCCACAGGCATGGGTTTGCTGAGGCAAATTCTCGTTTCATGTTTTCTAAGAAGCACTTTTCATGTAGTGAGTGACCCATGGTACGAGCTGTAAATGTGGCATTGCTGATTTTGTCATGGGGCAGCCATTTGTGCTTCTACTTAAATGCTGTTTTAATTCTCTCTCTGCAGTGTAAACACCATCTCCTCGTTGAATGTTGTGTTTGTTTTTTGAACTTCCTATCCAGGCTTAAACACTGATTTTATTTTCCCCCACACCTATCCAAGCAGAGCTACACACTAAAGAAGAAAAATATCATACTTACATGCTAAAATGCTTAATAGCTATGTAGCAGTTATAGACAAAAGATCATTTTCTCAGCATGACAGTGTTACTGGAGTAAATGACTTCAACCAAATGAAAAAGGTGATGTTTGCAGTATATATTTTTGCCTAAGCCTTTATTTTCTGTTGTGGCTTATACAATATTTGACATCTAGAATATGCTTTCAGGAGATTTTTCTAAACAAATTGTGTTAGAAAAGAAAATGAGGGATTAATCGATGAAAATATAAAAGTTGCTTTTGAAACCACCTTCCCAAAAACATGCAAATAGGAGAGTAGCAATTTGCCTTTTTACCTGGGATGCTGAAACGTTGCCACCGCTGTTCCACCTTCCTGTCACTCCTTTGTTCCCTCTGTCACAGAAGTGACTTTCACCCATGCAAAATGTATGATTGCACAGGCTTTGACCTTTACAAACTGCGCCGCTGTTTCCTCCCCATCAGTCCTCACAAAAATAGCACAGATTTCCCCCCTTCGGCTCTCCCGCTTCACATCTCACAAACGAGGCAGGCAGACCCATCCTCCTGCCTCCAAACACGCCCAGAGAGACGTCCCAAACAAACCCTGAACATTCCTAGGCCTGCACTTACCTTCTAGAGACAGAGGAAGGAGGAAGAATTAGTTTTGAGTTCAGCGTTTGCAGGGTTCATCCATCCCAGGCACTCAGCCCTTGGATCTGTGGAAGCCTTGCTCCAGGGGCAGACACTTCCCCGGAGGGCTCTGGCATTGTCCTTGTCCCAGCTCTGAGGGAAGTGCTGTGGGGACTCAGGGATTTATAAAGGGAACACGGAGCATCCCAAGACGCAGGCAGAAGCAGGTGTTGGATTGTTCTGGGGCAGCCAGGAGCAGTGGTGGGGAGGGAGAAGCTGGGATCACTGGCTGTCATCCCTCTTGCTCTTCTCCTTGTCCTCACTCCAGCCTTTTTTTTTTCCTCTGCCTTGTCCCTCATTGTGATCATTTTTCCCTGTTATTTACCTTCTAGCTCTGTCCATAAGATCCTGTGGAGAGATCTTGTTTCAGGCCTTGCTGGAGGTGCTGTTCCTGTTTGCTAACTCCTTTTCCTCTCCTAATACATCATGGATTCCAAGCTATTCTGACAACAACTTCAGACTCCTTTCTGCACATGAACACCTGGCACTGTGAGGTCCTTAGAATTTTGGAGGTACATGAACAGTCTCAACACCTTGCAGCAGATGACTGGGTTCCCACAAAAGTATTCCTTAGCCTTTCCTTCTAGATTCTCATCTGCAAAAAAGAGGTAAATAATTCAGGCCTAAGTTGAAGGAATATCATGAGGATAAATTGTTGTTTGGAAAACGGTTTTGGAAGTGTTTTAGCTGCATGGGGTCTTTCTGTTCCCAAAGTTTCAGGAGAGCTGTTCTGGGTGTGTGTATTTTGTGATTTATTTAGCAGGCACTTCCAAGCATGTGCTTAGCTGCTGCAGTGAGCCAGAGCCTGAGGAGACAAGCTTGGGATGACTGTTTTATCTGCAGGTGATGGACAAGATCTCTGCTTCCTTGGTGTTTTCTGTGCTTGAGAATGTGTCAGCTCCTGGTGTGAGCGGTGCCATCAGTGCTGCACCAGCCAGAAAAAAGCCGAGCATAAGCAGCTGAATTTCAAGGGTGGAAGGTAGTTTCCAAAGGAAGTTTTCGTGGGAATGATAGTTTCCTGGTTTTTACAAATATCCTTGTGCTCTGGATTTCATTCTGGAGCCCACCCCGGGCCTGTATCTTCTGGGTTCAGCAAAGGCTTTATCCTGTTTCACTGCTGGAGCATCACCCTCTCCAGTGCTGTTCTCCAGGTGGCCCTGCACTGTGCTGGATGTACCTGCTGCTGGCAGTTTGGAGTTCTTAAGATGTGACTTTTCCCAGTGTACAAACCAAACTGGCAGAGACAGATCTCATTTTCAACTCTTGCATAGTTTTTAAACATTTACATTGAAGTCGAGTATTAATGATCCAGTGGCTGTTCCACACCAGGGTATAAAGCATTTCAAAGTCCTGCAGGCTGCTGAATTTTGTATGGAGGCAGGTTGAGCAGATCTTTAATTGAGCTCGCAGGAAAATCAGGAGAGCGTGGTGTGGCTGTCGGAGTGGCTTTTCATTCTGAGCTTTGTGTCTGGGAAATGCAAACACAGCCAGCACCCTCATCTCCCTGGCATTGTAGTTACTACAGGATATGACTTAATGAGTAGGCAAAGAAAGGTGTTTGCAAAGCCTGATGTGATATTTAGTTTTACCTTTTCCTGAGGTTTGCCTTTAAGTATATTTATTTTTGTGGGGAGGAAATAGTCATGTCAAAATGTGCAAGACGTGTTGGTGCTCTGCAGGCTGCTGCCCCAGGAGTGGTGCAGGGCTGTGTTACTCTGTGCCCGTGATCAGCTGCCTGGATGATGATAAAACACACCCTTTTCTTTATGCACAGTTGCATCATTTGAGGTTTCTGCAGTTCTCTGTACCTGCAGGCTTTGAGATGATCCTGGGGAGCAGAAGGTGTGGGATGTCTTGCAGTGTGCAGTCAGCAGCCCGTGCTCTGGGTTCATTCATCACCAGCTCAGATCTGCTGCATTTACCTTGTTCAGGAGATGCTGACATGGGACCTCCGTTGTTCACTCTGTTTTGTGTCTTACTGATGCCAGACGCGTTTTGGTAATTTAGTGATATAATGGTATTTCAACTTCTTTATCCCTAAAAACCAAACAAAAGCCTTCTTACCCAAAAAGCCTTTCAACGCCTACATTAAAAGAATATGTTTTGCAAAGAGGATCTCTTGGAAATCCCTCAGTTCTACAGTTTATATTGTAATGGTTTAAACAACTAAGTATGTCATGGAATCATAGAATATCATGAGTAGGAAGGGACCCACTGGGATCATCCAGTCCAACCCCTGGCCCTGCACAGACACCCCAACAATCCCACCCTGGGCATCCCTGGCAGTGCTGTCCCAGTGCTCCTGGAGCTCTGGCAGCCTCGGGGCCATGCCCATTCCCTGGGGAGCCTGGGCAGTGCCCAGCACCCTCTGGGGGAAGAACCTTTCCCTGATCTCCAACCTAACCCTGCCCTGACACAGCTCCAGCCGTTTCCTTGGGTGCTATCGTGGGTCACCAGAGAGAAGAGAGACTTTTGTTGACTCTGTGTGTCCCTTCTGTTTGGGTAGCACTCAGTAGATGGTGAGTAGTGTTACACCCAGCTCACCAGGAATAATCCAGAGCATCCTCTGAAGGATCCAGGCGCTCCTTGGATCTCAGTCTCCTCCCTGCACACCAGCCATCTTGTTTACAGAGCTCAGGTATTTCAGTAACACGGGTGTAAATCCACATCTGCCCTGCCAGCAGGACCTGTTACTGCATCAGACAGAGATTGACAAGACTTTCCCGTTTGTTCTGCATCACTTGCTGCTTCCCATCAAACCAGCGAGCTGAAGGAGGCAGAGGTCCTGCAGGAAAAGGAATATGTGATCTCTTAAAGAGTGAATAGCAGCGTGTGTACACAGGGGACAGCACTGCACTGCTCAAGTGGGCTCTGCTTAGATGCCGTCAGATGTGCAGTCTTTAAACTTGGACTTATTTTACATGGAATTCTTCAGGGTTTTAGAAGAGGGGGAAAAAAAAACCTGCTCTCTTGTGGAGCTCTGTGCTAGACAGCAAAAAAGCTGCTGTGTTTTAATAAGAAGCTGCTCCCTTTCTTCTTTGCCTCGTAGAGTTTGCTCGTCTCGTGTTGATTGAGCCGTAACTCTCTCAGGCACCTTTGCAAATACAGCCTTGTTTCGTGGGAATTATCCTGAGCTTCCTCTTGTCCCCATCCTCTCACCTTCCTCTGCATCACGTGGGCACAGGGAATGGTGCCTGGCCTGGGGACCGACCCAAACCACGAGGTGTCTGCAGGGATGTCTGAGCCAGGTACCACCTTCCTCTATTTTGCAGGGTCTGGAAGGTGGAACCTGCTGTTCATGTTTTGGAAAACCCAGACTTCCCAGTGTAATTTGTGATTTCTAAGATGTAAATGTCGATGGGATAGCTGGCTTTCAAAAATGAGCCTACATCCAAATTTCTGGCTGATGAAACCTTTCCCTCCTGCTCTCCACCCCAGGCTCAGGGATTATTTGAGCCTTTGGAGGAGCTTGGCTGCTCTGGTCTCAGCCCATCGTGAGTTTAGGGCAGCTTAGGTGATGGGGGAGTGATTTGGTGAATAGAGCACGTGTAAATCCCATCCCTAGTCCCTGGATGCATGGGAGGATGGATTAGGAAATGGAAAGCTGGTGAAAACAGCAGTGGTGGGATGGAAGCTGCTCGTTCTGCTGACACGCAGGATGCTTAAAAACAAAGCCTCATCCCCCAAAGTTTCAAGCACTGCCATGTAATCTTTTCCCCACTGAATTGAATTGTTCCTGTGGTCTCTAATGGGAGTTGTGTGGTTCACTCCCCTGCACTGGGCTTTGAGGAGCAAGCAGGGGTTAATATTAAAGCAGAGCCTGCTGCTTTAGAAATGGGGGAAAGTAGATGCAAATTACTGTGAATGCTAATTGTTTCTATTTGAAAATTCTTGTAGTGTTTTTCTGAAAACACTCCCATTAAGTAAGCATTAGGTGGATGGCTGAACTGTTTGCAGAAAATCTCCTCAGCCATGTGTGGAGGGGCATGATTGCGGTTGCGTAAGAAGATGAAAAATGCATATGGAGCCTTCTGGTGTCTCATCTACCCTTTCTTGGGAGCTTGGAGCTGTGCCTGTCACACAGAGAGCGGCGTGGACTTGAGGCACTTGAGTAAAAAAAAGGAGAGGGAACAGATTCCTAAAAACGTGTGTGTGTCTGAAATCCTGGCGTGGGGAGGGAGCTTCTGGAACAGGGCAGGATCAGGGAAATAAGTTTCCTTTTTTACCAGACACAGACAGGTATCTCTCTGAGCCTTGCCAGTGGCTGTGCTGCCAGTTTTGTAGGCATCACTGTAGGCTTTTTGTGCAACAAGGGCCTGATCCCACCTTATTAAATAAATGAGGCTCTCTTCGTTGACTGCAGCAATCCGAGGGTGCAGCTCTAAGGAATGAGCACAGCTCTGGCATCACTCATCCAGATGGGAAGGGTCAGCAGCAGTGGAAACAGCTCTGCCAGTCCCCCAGTGCTGGGCTGTAACTGGATCAGAAGTTGGGTGCCATCAAATTAACTACGAGCTGCCACAGCCTCTTCCCATTCCCGGGCCCCCTCTCTTCCTTCCCCGCTCTGTGGGCTCAGGTGAATCCTGTAATTGGATTGCAGGGGAAGCGGGGTGGGTGCTCTGTGTCATGCTGCAGACCTTTCATCTGGATGGAGCCCTGGCAGCTGTGCTGAGCGTGGCAAAGGTAAGAGGGCAGCTGGCAGGGTTTGCTGTGGAAGAGTGGGAAGAAGGAAAACAGGGCTGGCTCCTTTGTCATGCTCTGGCTTCAGCTGGGGTCTGTGTGTTCTTGTGTGTTCTTGTGTGTTCTTGTGTGTTCTTGTGTGTTCTTGTGTGTTCTTGTGTGTTCTTGTGTGTTCTTTGAGCCCCTGCTCACCTGTCAGCAAAGCCCCAGGGGCTCTTCTCCTGCCAGACACAACCTCCAGCAGTTCCCATGTTCAAGAGGCAAAGGCAGGTGATGCTGTGCTGTAAAATGCCGACGTGAGGAGAGCAGCAGGGACAGCTCAGGGATCAGTGTCAGGGCTGAGATGCTGCCCTGCCTGGTGCAGAGCTCTGGCAGAGGGTGTTTCAGCTCTGGCTGTGTTCACACCAGTGCAGCTGGCCAAGTGGAAGCAGGGTTTGAATGCCACGGTGTGTTTGCCTTCAGCTGTATTCTGATTTAGTGATGAGCTGGGTTTTTTTCTTGCTGTTTGAAAGTGGTGAAGGGAGATGTAGTGGGTTGACCCACCTAAGCCTCTCTCTCGCTCCCCTCTGCAGCTGGGCAGGGGAGGGAAAATGAAGGGTTCATGAGTTGAGGTAAGGTCCAGGAGGGATCACTCACCGAGTACCGTCACGGGCAAAACAGGCTTGAATTAGAGATACTCAGTGAATTTCTTAGTAACAAAACCCAAGCAGGATAGTGAGAGGTGAAATCAGACCTTAAAAACACCTGCAACCCACCTCCCTTCCTTCCCAGCTCTACCTCCTGCATCCAGTGGTGCAGGGAAACGGGGAGTGGGGGGCTCCTTCTAACACCTTCCACTATCCCAGCTTGCTCCAAGCCCCATCCTGGAAGAGGAAAATCCCTGATTTGTGTCCCTTTTTTGCTGCTCCTTTGGGATGGTGCAGCTTTTTGTCGTGGTTAACCAGCTGCTGCCATGCACGTGGTTATCCTAAACCACAAACACATACTTTGTTTAAGGCAAGAATTTAAAAATCAATAACTTTTTATTTGATCCTAGGGTTCTTTAATCTTCCTGCCGTAGTCTCAGATTAACATGAGAATTGGGTTTCAGGGACTGGTGATTTTGCTTGTATTTATCCTTTTGTTTGTGTTGACAGATAATCCCATTACTGCTCTTCTTAGTAGTTTGGTGGCTGTGATTGCTTCTATTACTGATGTCTGGCTTTAAACCTGTAAGCTTATCTGAGCACTTGATTATACCTTTGGCACTGAACACCTCCCCACCCTCCTGAGGAGTGGACGGGATGAGCATGAATATTCTTGACTTAAATACTTGTAAAAAAGGAAACGACAAAAAGAAAAGACAGAAGCAAAAGGCACGTAGGAGTTGAGGGAAATGCTTTGATTTCAGAGGGTTTCAGATTTATTAAAGTTGGATATGGAATGGCTGGAGCTGCTGGCATTGTGTCCTTCTAGTGAACTTTGCCTTGTTCTGGGTATCAAGAGGTGTAAACCAGAGTATAAAAGGATGGAAAGGAGCTCGGGCCTGTTGGGTTGCCTCTCCTTTCTCCCTCCAAGAACAAATTCTCACCATGCTCCTCCCTGCCCTGTTTCACCCTCCTCGGTACAAATTGTGTCTCTCTCCCACTGAAGCTTTGTTTTTGCCATTGTGGATTTGATTCTCTGTGTTGGAAACCTGCAACCCCATGTATGATCAGCTAAAGCTTGTAATGATTGCTGCAAGGGGACTGGTCGTGAATAAACCAGTTACTGCAGCTCAGCCAAACCCCAGTAGCCCATGGCCACCACCCTGGGGCACAGCTGTGCTCCGGGGGCACCTGGAACAGCTGGAATTATCCTAGGAGCTGCCACCTGGGCAAGGAGGTGGCAATGTGTCCCTCCATCCCTCCATCCATCCATCCCTCCATCCCTCCATCCCTCCATCCATCCCTCTGGTGGGACTGGTACCCAGTGCTGAGCTGTGGCTCCTGGAGCAGGACACGAGGCTGCTCCAGCTCCTGGCTGTGTTGGGAAGAGCCAGGCTTGGCTCGTGCAGCAGGAATGGCAGGGAACCTCTGTAACGTCAGCAGGAGGATCTAAACGTGCCCTGCGGGACTGCAGCAGGCACCTGCTTCTCAATTAAATTAAATTAAAATGAGGGGAAAAAATGTTCTCCGTGCAGGTTTGCAAATACAGGTCAGTGGAAGGGGAGCTGGAGGCTTTGTGGTGAGGATGGAAAGGTGTTCCTGAGGAGTTTCCCTCTTCCCCCAGCAGAGCAAACTGGATGGAGCTTGTTGTGTGGGGAAGGACAGGTGGTGGAGCAGAGGCCACTTCTGACAAGCCTCTCATTGTGTGGCACGAGTGATTTTGAGCTGTGACACTGCTGTACCAAAAAAAAATGGAGCTTTAAACAGTATAAAAAAATCCAAGAGACTAACTTTAAGTGAGCTGTAAATCTTCCTGAGCTGTAGAAACCAAAAAGGGGGTTTGTCTGCTGATGGGTCCATCTCACCTGTGTTGTCCCAGCTTAAATGCATCTCCTGTGGGAGGGGAGTGGATCCTGCCCAAGCTTTCATGGAGCTCATCCTGATGGAGCTCTGGCTGAGCCAACCTGAGTCTGTGCCAGAGCCTGACCCCAGCAGGCAGAGGTAGATCCACGTATTTCTGTGGATCTCTGTATCTCCTTGGTGTTTTTCCACTGCTTGAAGCTGTAGAGATCCTCAGAAGGATGGGGTGAGTTTGCATGAAGTCTTCAGAGGCTAAAAATCTGAATTTGGCTGGTGCAGTGCTTGTCCTCCATCAGCCTTTTGTCTTCAAATTTTATATTTAAATATTTTTATATTAATTTGTAGCTGTTCAGAACTGTACTCCATCACTTCAAAGCAGTGAATTTTCTTTCTTCTGTCTTGATCTGATTGTTTGAAAGGCATTAAGAAGAGAACTACAGTTTTGCCCTTATGTACCTGCTGTGGCTTCGCCCAAAATTTAAGCTTACTGTGATTTATAGAAATTAGCAAGTTTTTTTAACTAGCCAAGGCTTCTGACAGCTCTTTTTTGTATAAAATTTTATTTTCCTGAATAGTCAGTAGGGTTTTTTTATTCCCTTCTAAACGGCTCTTATAAATATCAAAAGAGTCATAAAAACCCTTATAAATTTTTTTTTTATTGATTCAGGAAAAATAAACGGAGGACTTTTACTTAAAGGGTAATATTAGAAAACGGTTTTGGTTTGGCTGGTTTTTGTAAGAGTATTATTAAAGGAGCCAGGTTGAGGCACCCAAATCTTCCTGAGACGCTCGTTTTGTTTCACTGATCCAGCTGGAATTAGTCAAAAACCAGCGTCACCTGCACCCCCAAAATCCACAAATGCATCCTGTAACCTGGAGCAGCCTCTGGGCTTGGGATCTGAGCCATGGGATAAGGAAAGGGAGAAGAAAAAAAGGCAGTGAAGTTATTTAGATGGCTCTTGGATCACTTGTTTCTCAGATGAGTTAATGTTATTTTTTGACATAATAATTTGACATTCCCTTGGTTCACCCCTTTGGATAATTCAGTGTAAAGTTTCAGGGACTGGGTTTTCAGGAGGGTTTTTAAGGAAGTGATGGCCATGGGGATTGTTGACAAGAGATGTCAGCAGAGGAAATACATCTGTCATTTCACAGCAGAAAGTGGCATTTCGTGTTACAGCTCTCACCAGAACACTTCTTGTTCCACCACTGACACCATTCCCTGGTTTTTCACAGAAATCTTCCCTGAGTTTGCCTGCACAGCTTTCATTAAGTGTGGAGGAGATGGGACTTTTGGAAAGCCTGTGAGTGGACAGATGAAGGTGGCATTTTTGGGGGGAATGGAGTGGGTTGGGATGGATGGGGTGTGACAGCAGGTGATCCTTCTCCCTCCTGAACAATAACACAGGTGCACATTGTGGGATGGGGTTTTTTGACACACAGAGGAACTCATATAAATGGATTATCAATCTTGTCAAAAGATGCCTTGTTAACCATTACAGTCTGTTTATTTATCTTCCAGTGTCTTTATCTAGAGGTTACCCAACAAAAATGGGAACTTTCAAACGTGATTTGGGGTGATTGTTTGAGCAAGGAAAAAAATCATGTTCCAATGGTTTGGGTTGGAAAGGACCTTAAAGCCCATTTTGTTCCAAGCCCTGCCATGGCAGGGACACCTTCCACTACCCCAGGTTGTTCCAAGCCCCATCAAACCTGGCCTTGGACACTTCCAGGGATCCCAAAGCACCACGTTTTAGCACAGATTTCGCTCTCCACTCCTGTGTTGTGCCTTGGCCCCTTTTCCATCTTTCCTCATGTTTGCCCAGTGTCACGTTTGTTGTGATGATGGTGCAGGTGCTGCAGAAATCACGTCCACGTCTGCTTGTCAGAACTCTTTTTGGTTTGGTTTTTTTTTTCTTTTTAATGGACTAATACAGCAAGAACGTATTTCTATCTATTTATTTGCTCGTACTGCATGCTGCTTTATGAAACGAGGCACACTGAACACACCCATTTCTTTAAAACAGGGAGCAGCAAGCAGTTTTGCATAATTTCTAAATCCTCTGGACACGAGTGACTTCAAAAGAAACCCACAACAAAACCACCCAAAACCCCACTATAAAAGTACAAGGCAAATTGAGATACCAGACTACAAAAGTATTCTGAATAATTGGGGGATTATCCTTTAATTTCATGAATTGAGGAAGAACTAAATCTTTTTCTTTTTGTGCAAATTCTGTATTTCACCCGTGATGATGATTGCTGGTGCTGGGGATTAAATGCTGAGAATTTCTTTTAAAAACTGGGCTGTGGTACCTGTGGCCCTGGATGAAATCACAGAAACCAGGTGGGAGCTGCTTTTGGTGCTGCCTGGGGAGTCAGGAGGAGGTTTTGGGCTCCTTTGGCTGGGAGCTACCATAACCTGGGAAATGCTGGGGAGAGAAGCAGGTTCTCGGAAATGAGTTTGAATTTTTTTGGTTTTAATTTTCCCTGCTGCAGCCTTGTGCAGCCCAGATGTATTGTGCAGGTGCAGAGTGGCTCCAGGAAGCAGAGAATGGCGTGTTCAGAGCCATTGATGAGAACCGAGGTTACTTTTAATGTCTTGTACCACGAGTATTTCGTGTATTTTTCGTCCTTAATGGCATTCAGGCTTGTTATAGGAATTAAGCACTGTGAGTTAAAATAACAAATCTGCACTATGCTTTGCTGGGTTTTAAATCAAAATGGCATTCTTTTTTCATGAGCCCATAATCCTTTCTTTTATACAGTTTGATGCTAGCCAGCTCTTGCTTCCTGAGGCAGAACCATTAGATATCAAAAATATAATTGCTCTCTATATGAGTGCTCCTTTGTAGCCCAGCCCTTTCATGTTTTGAGGCTGCAGCACTTTTATTTCTTTAAAAATATTCTATTAAGTTCTTCTGAATTGTGAATCCCAGCCTCCACAGGTAAGGGGTCAGTGCCCTGTTGGGAATCAGCGGAGAAGTGGAGGTTCATGGTTAGGATTTGCTTTTTGGTGTGGGAGTTCAGCTGGAAATGGTGAAATCCAGAGACAGGAGACTGTAATTATCCCATCAGTGCCAGTTGGGAGTTAATTAATCTATAGTTCCCCACCTGGCATCCAAAGTGGAAACTGTTTTGGGTGAGGGAGAGAATAGTAATGGCTCATCTTGCACTTGCTTGAGTGCGAGAGGTTTGGAATACACAGATGCTGAAATATATACACTGCATTTATTAATGTGCTACAGGAGCGTTGCTTTGCCTCATTCCACACAAAAATAAGTGGAGGTGTCTGATTTGTGTGGACAGGTGTTTTAAAACCCCAGGGGGTCTTTTCTTTTCCTTGCTTCTTTCTATTCTGTATCTGTAATTAAAATCACTGCAGAGACCTGCAAAGCAAACCCCCCGCCCATCCTTCTGTCCCTTGGGAATTTCATATCCCTGGACGAGGAGAGGGAAGGCTGTGGGGAAGTTCAGCTGACCTGTGCTGGACACCAGCAATTGCTCCTCTCTTGCTGAAGGTTAGAATTATAAAAGCCCAAACACACAGACATTTCCTTTAATAATACAAACCCGTTTTCTCTAGTCTGCCAGAATTCGGAGCGTCTGGTGGTTTCCATGGAGAAGGATATTTCTTACAAGGCCCAGCTATTTTTGCAGACTATTTTGTAATGTATTTGAACTTGCAGGCTTGTGCCATTTCTGTTCTCCTGCTCCACGAGCAGTGCAGGGAAATAGAGCCAAATTCCCATTAAGGAACAGCCGAGGGCCTCTGTCCCGGATGGTTTTGAGGGTCAAGGCACTGTCTTTGTGCTGTCCCCTGGTTTTGCTGTGTTTTCAAGGAGAATCCCCATGCAGTGGGAGAGGTGAGGCTGCTCCTGCTGTGCACCAGCACAAGGATGCTGCTCAGACCCCAGGAAATGTTCCTTGGGGAAAGGTAATTCCTCTGCTGCTGTTTCTCGTTCTGAATTTTACATGGTCTGAGTTTGTTTTCCAATTGACAGCTTGGCTTTCTCCAATTTTGTAATTATATATAAAGTTTTGTCTAACAAATGCCATTTCTTCTTCCTTAATTCCTCTAATTAGAACTTAAACTGTGTTACTGGTCCTTCAGCGCTTTCTTCTCGTGGCTGCAAGAAGAGAAAGCTCAGAAAAACGTGCCTAGACAACATCCTGTCTCTGCAGCTCGTCCCCTATTGCTTCAGTGTTGTCCACTACAAGTTTAATTACTGTGTGAGAAATACTTTTCTCAAGTGGAGCCAAAATCTAGGATTTAAGCCAAAGTAAATTAACAGTTCTCAGAAAACCTGGAGTCCCAAAGCCAAGAATTTCAAGGCTTTTAGGCATCTCTCTGTTATTGGCAGGCATCTCGTGATGTCATGTGGTAGAACAAATGGACACCCAAAAGCTGGAGTCAGCGTTGTGCCAGTTTAGCAGGAAAGATTAAAACCGATTTAATTTAGGGAGGCCAAACTGAAAATAATGATTATACACAGAAACGGTGGGGTTATTTCATAAGCCATATCCCTTCTTCTCCATTAGTGGCAAATTTCCAAGCTTCATTCTCAGTTCCTAAATTTGCACTCTGGTTTTTATTTTTTAATTTTTTAATATTTTTTTTTTATTTTGGGGGCAGAGGGGACTGCTTGTTTGTGAAGTTGTATTTGATTAATTGTATTTCCAAATGTGTTAAATGTAGTAGTCTTTCTCTTTTTTTTTTTTTTCCTCTAAATTGCCTTACTACACAGACCAAGCATTGAATTTAGTATAAAATAACTGGTTCGAGGACTTAGAAGGGAAAGAGCTATTGGCTGATGGAGTGAGGTTAACACAACGTTTGAGGGAAAATTCCTGATGCTTGATTTTACCTGGTGTGTGCAATCAGGAGGGCTCTGTGTGTGTGTGTTCAGTGCAGAGCTGATAATAAGAGTCCCTCTTTGTGTCTGCTTCTTGCAAACACAAAGCCCTGAGGAAGAAAGGGACTTGTGGTGCTCTCAGGCTGTGCTGGTGGCTTTCTCTGAGGTGGTCAGATCGGATCCTGCAGATCCAAACGTGTGGGATGTGCTGGGGACACAGGAGATGTTGGTTCTGCATGTGGGGAGCTGTTGGGGGTCGTTTTGCTGGTAAATGTTCATAGAATCCAGGCTGGTTTGGGTTGGAGGGGGCTTTAAAGCTCATCTCATTCCAGCCCCTGCCATGGGACCCCTTCCACTGGACCAGTTTGCTCCGAGCCCCATCCAAACTGGCTGGAGGGGCCAGAGGCAGCTGGAATCTCCCCCGACTCCACCTTGACTTGAGCCCCCTCCTCTTGGGCCAGGGTCTCTCCTGCAGCACAGCCCCGAGGGGAGGGAGGTGTGGGGGCTCCTCTGGCATCCCTCCCTCCTCCCCAGCATCTCCTGTGTCTGCTCAGCTCTCACCAGCCACAGCTTTGCTGTTTAATGCTTCATTGTGTTCAGTGCCGAGGTTCAGTGGCTGGAAAGGCTTTAGGGGCTGAATACATCCACCCTGGCTGGTGGGCACCAGCCATGGCAGAGCCACCCAGGCTGCTCCAGGCACTGCCCACACCCTGAGCAGCCACCTGGCCACGTGCCACCTGTCCCCCTGGGCCAGGTGTGCAGCCCCTGGCAGTGCTCATCCTGTCCTTGCTCTGTGTGCTGCTCTGTTTGTGGTGGGGATGTGTGTGTGTGTGTGCACATATAATAATTTAAATAAAAGGGGAATTCTGTCCCTGAATTTGTTTGTCTGAGGTCTGTATCTTGTTGAAGTGCTCAAGGAAGGAAATGCTGAAAGCAGAGCAAGTCTGGCTAGATCAGCTTTGCCTCCAGGGTGCTGGGAGGGATCACCCACCAGGCAGGTGGGATGGCAGCATCCTGTACCTGGCAGATGTTCCAGGTCTGGGTATTGTCCTGTACCAGCCCTGCCTGGGCTGGCAGATGTTCCAGGTCACTGTAGCATTCTGTACCAGCCCTGCCTGGGCTGGCAGCTGCTCCAGGGCTCTCTGGGTGGGACAGGCTGTGGTGCTGTGTGATCCCTGCACCAACAGCACTCGCTGCCATCCCTGGTGTGTCCCTGCACGTCAGAACCACACCGTTCACTGCAGCTGGTGGGCAAATGGTGTGGTGTGAGAGTGAGGAGGGGAGCAACACAGAGAGCAGGGTCAGAAGATTGCACTGTTTATTTTGTACCAATGATTATTCAGTAGGTGTGCGTGCGTTGTCACAAAATGCCTTTGCTCGTGCGGGAAAGCGAGGTGGGCTGAGAATGAGCCCCCACAAAGTAGACACGTGTACCTGTGTGTATGTACACCTAATAACATAAAAGATGCTGCTGAAGGAGCTTGCTGGGTGTAGCTGTGACAGAATCCACGGAGAAAAGAGGAATCGTGTATTACAACCAATGTGACTGACTGAATTCCTTGTTTTGATGTTTGCTGTGGGTGTCAAGGATGTATAAATGCAAACAGCACATTCATAAATTATTTTGGGTTGCTGGTAGCTTTCTGAAGAAAATAATTTGTAATGAGCTTCATTTATGCACCAGAAATAAAGATGGGGATTAGGCGAATATTGAACTGTAAATGCACTGGTGATTTTTGGCTTTTGTGCGTAGCACAGAGAATCTCATCATCTATCTCCACTCTGATCTTGAATATGCAGAGCTGGCTGTGCCTTTCACGCAGCAGCTATTTTAGTGTGCAGCAGTCTGGCCTTGAGTGTGTTTGGTGAGCTCTTGCATCGGCACCTGCCCGGGCTCTCCCCATGGTCCTGCCATGGTTTGGGGCTCTGCCGAGCTTTGTGAGCAGAACCTGGCCCACAGAGTCCCTGCTCTGCCTTTGGCAGGGCTCAGCTCCCTGGATTACAGCTGGGCTGGGCTCGTGGTTTCACTCTCCAGCTCCATCAGGGCTGGAGCAGAGCCGCAGGTGAGGAGGGTGGGTGGGTCACTGGCCCTGACACGAGGAAGGATGAGCAGATGCCATACCTGGAGATTTTGCCTTCCAGGTCTCCTGCTGGCATTAGTGTGCTGTGAGTGAAGATCCAGCAGTGACTTGCCAGGGCTACCTTTGAGTGGCTCACTTGCCCACGTCGTTTTAAGGATGAGGTTTTTAGCCAGACTGAAAGGCTCGTGTGCGGTGAGCTGGAGTGTCACAGACAGCCTCGGTGTGTGTGCAGAACCTCCGTCTGAGGTGATTTACCCTGTGAAAAAGCTCAGAATGTGCTTCAGCACCCCTGGAACAGCAGGTACACACACACACACCCCTGTGGCCAGTGCTCACACAGGGCATGGGCTCACTGACATCACAGTTTAGGGTGCACACAGGGCCCCATATTGACAAGCCCTGGTTTTGCTGTGAAGGAAGGGTGCATCAGCTCATTTTTGGCGTCTGTTAGATGAGGAAATGTGCTCTTTGCTGATGCATTTTAACGAGGCTGCTGAACCCTTGGGTGATTAGTGTATTGGTGCCACAGCGTGCACGGTGCTGAGAGCACTTACAGCCCTGATCTCAATTTCACACAGGTGCAGACAGCAAATATTTTTTCTTAGCAATTTCAGGCTCACACACTTAAAACAAACTTAGATATCTTCTCCATTTGTGTCTTTATATGTGCTGTGCATAATGGTTTTGGAGGGGCTGGGGTTAGTGACAAGTCGTGTGGTTTGGGCTGAATTGCCTGAATTGAGCCAAACCAGTTGTGTTCATGTAAATCAGGTTAACACTGAGGAAGCAGCTTCTTAAACTGTGCCCACACCTCTGACCATTAAATATAAGGGGTTCTGAGTCAGGAACTTTGGTGTTGGTTTCACCTGGCTGGTGTAATTTTCCCAGTTCTGATATGGGGTTGTTCAACCTTGGAGGAGAGAGAGGGCTCTGAGGAGACCTTAGAGCCTCTTCCGGGGCCTAAAGGGGCTCCAGGAGAGCTGGAGAGGGACTGGGGACAAGGGATGGAGGGACAGGACACAGGGAATGGCTTCCCAGTGCCAGAGGGCAGGGATGGATGGGATATTGGGAAGGAATTGTTCCCTGGGAGGGTGATGAGGCCCTGGCACAGGGTGCCCAGAGCAGCTGTGGCTGCCCCTGGATCTCTGGCAGAGTCCAAGGCCAGGCTGGATGGGGCTTGGAGCACCCTGGGCTAGTGAAAGGTGTCCCCTGCCCATGGCAGGGGGGTGGAATGAGATGTCCTCAAGGTCCCTTTCACCCCAAACCATTCTGGGATTCTGATTCCATGATGACCAGTGACATTCTCAGTGCCTTTTTTTTTTTTTTTTTAATGAGCTAATTCTTTAGCTTGAAGATCTGCTTTATCTTATTTAGCCTTTTAGATTTTGCAAAACAGCCTTGCCCCCTTTTGGGCTGCCTGGAATTGTACTTCCACTTTAATTTAGTCACCTTGAAAGGGGACTGCCAAAAACAAAGGCAGGATTCAGTGATACGGATCAGCTTACACCAAATCAGCATTGTTGCCTGAGAATATCTCTTGCAGTGAGAGGAGCTTGAAACCTGCAGGGTGTCTTTTTATGAAAAAAGCAAAATATATACTTATTTGTATGCATAGACCACCTAGGGGAGTTTCTTTTGAATTTTGCAGTGTTTTAAACACTCATTGATGTGAGTGCTTATTGCAAAAGCAAGGACAAATAAGATGTACAGTAGCTAAAGGGCCGTTTTTGTCTGGAGGCACACAGGAGCGGAGTAAACAGGATTCATTAGAATCAGAGGAAGGAGGGACAGCTGTGGGGACATTTCACCTGCCACCACAGTGGCCCAGGACCTCAGAAGTTGGAGCAATGTTGTCTTAAACCTTTTAATAGATGCCAGATGAAGGTGCTTCCTGAGCTACACAGGATAGAGGGTGGTAAGTACCAGCTGATAAATGTGTCTGCATTTCTTTATAGGATGATTAATATCTGATAGTTTCTCTTCCCCTCGCTGGTGTCCAGCTCTGGGATATTCCTCACTGTTCCTTTCACAGAAAGCTAAAACCAGTTCCTTCTAGGCTTGGCCAGTCTTCCTGAGGTGGGACAGGCAGGACAAAGGCAGAGTTGCCCAACTCGTTGGGTTGACTTTTGGGGTGACACGTGGAGCAGAGGAGTTGCTGTTTGTGATGTTCACAAGAACCCCTGAAACCTGATCAGAACCGAGGAAAATAATGAAATCTGGGCTCTGATACATCTTATTGCATGGAAATACACCCTTTATAGCTTTTGGGCAAAGTTTTATGTTTCAGTTTGCACAATGTAAGGGAATAACTCTTTCACTGAAGTCTCAGAGAGAGGAAGTGGAAGTACAAGAGTTTCTGAACACGAGGTGTTGGGTACAACTCATGGAAACAAGATGGGAGGTACCTGTGGGCATTTTAGTGCCTACTGGGACCTTGGACCACTTAATTTTATTTTCTAGGTGCCAGTACAGTAAAATTTAGGCAGAAGTTTTTATCTTGAGGGCTCAAAGTGTTGCAGGTTTTCTGTGCCCAGCAAAACAAATTGGAGCCGGCTCTAGGGTGGGTTGTAAGAAGCTTTTAAGACTTGAGTGGTAGCTCAGAAGTCATTTGATAGGTATTCAAAAGCAGCAGGAGGAACTGTTAGTTCAGCAAATTATGGGCACTGATGTGGTGTGGAAAGGTCACCGTGCAGCCCACCCAGATCTCCCAGCAGTGCTCACCAGCTTGGCAGGGACTGCCAGGGTGACCGGGAAGTTTTGGTAAAATTTATGAATAGCCATTAAAACCAGTGTCCTCCGAGCTGGGAGGTTGCTGTTTGAATTTGGAGTTTTATTATCTTCTTGTGCAGATTTCTGCTAATGAATTTAAGAGCAGCTGTGAGCCTTTCCCTCAGGTGGGAGCTTCCCTTCCCCACGCCCTCCCCTCCTCTCCCAGTCTGTCATTCAGCCTCACTTTTGAAATCCTTGGATTCTTCCTAAAGCTGGTTGAGAGCAGTGCTGCCATGGTGTGGGATGGGTTTGCTTTAACGCTGAGGGGGAGGATTGTAGGCTGGATATATCTTTATATCAGCTACCCGTCAGTGCTGGCATCCCTTGCTTCCCGGCGTTATTCCAGCCTTTTCTTCTCCAGCTCCTTGCCCTTTCTAAGGCTCTGGAGGGATGATGGCCCTGCCCCATTCCCCCAGGCCACTTAGGCAGAGCAAACCTTGGGTCTTTGTTCCTCACCCTGAGGTTGTTTTGGGAAAAATGTGTTCCCAGGAGTAGCCTGAAACCTTGTGGGAAGCAGCTGTGGATTCCCAGTGGCTGCGGGCAGACGGGGATGGGGCCAGGTGTGCTGCTGCAAGGACAAATCTGCTCTTGTGGCTATCAGATGCTTTAGGGGCTGGTTCTTTGAATTGTTGTGAAAGATTTGATTGTTTCTGTCGGTTTTTTTAAGTGGCCTCAATCACCGTGGTTTATAGGATTGATTCCTCACCTGCCTTTTCCCAGAAGGTGCCATCACACCTGAATAGACCTTTCAAATTCATCTCCCTTGAAAATAATGGAATTAGGCTGCAATGTTGTTCCCATTTAGGAAATCAATCTCTTTTTGAAAACCCCCCTGTGCTTTTAGGAAGAGCAGAACCTGACAGAAGGATCTACCTTCCCTCGGCAGAATTCCCTTGGAGACATCTGCTCTTGGTGGGCATCCCTTGATGTTCGCATTCCTGTTTGGGGGGGAGATTTGCTGTGATTTTGGAGCTGCCATTTCCTCGAGTAGTTTTGTGCTGTTGCCTCTGTTAGTATTTAATGCTGATCTCTTTCCACTCTCCCTTTATCTTTTATGACATTTCTGTCAGGCCGTGGACAAACAGCGATGTGCTCGGGTTTTATTTTCGGCAGCGTTCTCCTGGCGGAGCACAACCAACAGACTGCGTTTCACAACCGTCCCCTCCGCCAGAGCTGTGAAAACTGCTCCTCTCTTTCATTCAGAAGAGCTCATTACTGCTTCTGGGTCCTCCGTGGCCTCTTTCCAGAGCTTCTTAGTCCTTTTAGAGCCAATTCTTTGCTTTCCCTTGTTGGACACTGAGTTGTGGGGATGTCCTCGATGATTTGTTGATGAGAGGCTGTGGATCCGTGGAAAGCCATGGGTTTCTTCTTGACAATCCTGAGTGGTGCAATACTGTGTTGGCTGCTTTGCTTTTCTTATTTCCCTCTCCGTTCTGCTATATTTTTATATATATAAATTATACATATATAAAATAAACAAGGAAGTTTCTGTAGAAAATAAATCGTTGTTGAGAGAGGGCAAAATGACACTAAATTGGCAGCTTTACAGAAGGTATGATGCCTTTGATTGATTAGTTGTCAAAGAAATGTAATGTACTAAACATGATGAAGATTAAGGATGTGAAGATGGTTAAAATTCAAGTTGCATAAGTGTTTGGTGTTAGGTTTAGAGCCTCTTCCAGAATTTTAATTTTGAAAATGCAAAGTATTTGTTTTATGCTATTCCTTAGGAGCCCTCTAGATGTTTTGAAAATTTTGAGTTCTTCAAAAAAACAACAACAACAAACAAAACACAATCTGAAAGTATTTAGTATTCACAGCTCGTGAATTAGATAGAGACACATTATTTTTTTTTAAGATTAATAATGAGCTTCTGAGGTGCATTAGACACCAGATACAGAAACTGAGCACCAGAAATAATAGTAGCATTATCCTGAACCTCGTAATTACTCTCAGGGTCTGATTTTACATTGTATCTACTGTTCATGAAATAACAGCAGCGTATTTTGGAAAGGGGCTTTTTACAATGACACGCAGTGATAAAAGAAAGGGGAATGGATTCCCACTGCCAGAGGGGCAGGGTTAGATGGGATTTTGGGAAGGAATTGTTCCCTGTGAGGGTGGGGATGCCCTGGCACAGGGTGCCCAGAGAAGCTGTGGCTGCCCCTGGATCCCTGGAAGCGTCCAGGGCCAGGTTGGATGGGGCTTGGACCATCTTGAGATAGTGGAAGGTGTCCCTGCCTAGGGGATCTTTTAACATCCCTTCCACCCAAACTGTTCTGTTTGATTCTACCAAGAACCCCCGTTAAACCTGGGCTGCCGACTTCCATTGCTCCTTTCCTAAAACACTCCAATAAACATCTTGCTTTCCCTCCTGGGAGCCCTCTCCCCAGATCTGCACAGACACCACAGCATTGTTCTCAATCATCGCCGCCGCCGTGATGCTGAAGGAGTGAAAAAAATGAAGTGCCCCAGACCTGCCAGCAGTTCAGCTGGTGACAAATGACTGTCACGCTGACCAGTGTAGTCTGCTTGTTTCTATTCCCCTCTCCCTTTAGAGTGATATCGAGCTGGACTGCCAGCTCAAATTGTCTCTGTGTTCGGTGCTTGCACCAGCAGCTGGGACTCACTGTCGTCACTGCCACGAGCTGCACTTCAGGAGAGACCAGGGAACGCATTTTCAGACACGTTGGCAGGTGATAGGGACCTCCAGGCTGGTCTGACCATGGTAATTTGTCAAAAGCTGCACCGTTGGCAGGGACTTCGCCTCTGAAAGCTGCCCTGGGTTAGCGAAGGTGAGGTGATGACAGCTCTGGTTTTGCTTGAGAAGACAAACTGAGAAGTTTTAGGCAGGAATTTTATTGTTAGGCCCTGCCGGTGCCAGCAGGGTTTTGGGTTGTCCACGGACACGTCTTGCTGTGAAAATGCACCAGGTGAACTTTAAACTTGTGTTTGCTGTGGCTGTATTTCACTGTTCTTTTTTGAGTGTGGAGAGATGAGGGTTTATCTGCAAAACCCTCTGCAGCCCTCTCTGGGTGTTTCATGTGCTGCAGACCTCAGGCACAGGGACCTGGGGAGAAGGTGGCTGTGGGTGGAGGAGCCTGTCCATGGGTCCTGCTCCCAGCTGTGTCTCCAACTTCCATGAAGCCAACTCAGCCTTCTCTGTCCTCTTTTTTTCCTCTCTTTTGCCTTTAAAGTTGGATGTTGATCATCTCTGTCGCTTGTGTGGTGGACCCAGGGTGACACCAAACCCTTCCGTGTTCCCCAGGGGTGTTTAACCCATGCAGTCAGACACAGTGATGGCCTTTCACCATCCTGCAGAGGCAGAATGAGCCATCTTCTGCCTCTGCTGCTGCCTCAGCATGTGATTTGCAGGCAGCCCTTAGAGAAGCTCCTCGTGTGGTGTCTGGAATGAGTTTGTCAGATCTCTGTGAAGAAGAAGGAGGCTCTGTGACTCACAGGCAGAGCAGACTTGAGATGAAAGTCACTAAACTACAATCAATGGGGAGCTCCTAGGTATCGTTTTTAGAACTTCATTTAAGAGCATGGCAGCTCTTTAAACTGATTTCAGTAATGAATAATTAAAGCATAAAATACAAGAAAAGTAAATATTTCATTGAAATACTAAACGGAAACTTTGTTGGAGATAAAGGAAGCTTTAATTTTTCTTCTTCTTTCCCTCAACAACTTTTCCTCCTACGTGGAGAGCTCTGGTCTGGACAGGAGGAAGCAGGGGGATGTGCAACAATCAAATTGGAGATTAGAAATTCCTCCTTACCTTTTAACCACTCTCCTCTGAATTGTCCTTCATTGGTTAACTTGTGGATATAATGATTCAGGTAATATCCCATTTATTCGTTTCCTGGAGATGTTTGTGGACCTTGTAAACACAGAGGTTGGGAAGTTTCGTAGCTGTTCTAGTGAGAAAAAACTCTGTCCAAGCTCCAGTTATAAGTTGTGTTCAACAGGAGTTAAATAGGGACTGAAGCAGATGAATATATGGACTTGTGTTGTGTGTTTGCTATTAAAATTAATAAAACCTTCCTCAAAAAAGGCTGATTAAGAATTGAATGTTATCAGGTAGTAAATAAAAAAATGAAGCAATTCCTTAGAGTAATTTTTGCAGCTTCACTCCCACCCCCCCATGTTCTGGACTTTTACAAAACTTAAGCTTATTTAAGGTCTCTGTGGTTAGAAGTCAGATTAGATATTGGTTGGGGCTGTGTTTATTAATCAAGGCTGGTGATTAGCAAGGGCTGTTCATTTCCAAGAGCTATTCAAGCAATCCTCACCAAAGCCCAGCAAGGATGAATAGATAATACGTGTAACTGGTAGATCAAGAACGAGCATTCAAGGTTGATGAAGACCTGATTTCCATTTAAAAACAAAACCAAACCTAATCTGAGGCATTAGAAACAATAAGAGCCATGCATTAAAGGGTATTTATAGGCAATGCTGATCTTTATTCTGCACTGAAGTCTTCCAGGGTCAGGGAGACTTCCTTGTACCTCAGGAAATGACAGCAGAGGCAGATCCAAATGTCCCTGCTGCCATGGGCTCTCTGTCCATGACAGACTCACCTGGGACATGAGGTGTTGGCCTTCTCCAGCACTGGTTTTCCTGGATTTCTTGTATTTGAACAAAAAAACCCTGGGTGATTACACAGCCATCACTCTGCCATCCCTCTCAGGGTCTGCGTGGGTGACGTGCACCAGGCCAGGTTTCCACAAAACCCAAATCCTGAGATTGTTTCCAGTCTTTTTTCCCCATGATTGAACTGATTGTGGACCAAAGCCATTCACTGATCTTTGCTGGATTAGTCACTGTGGCTCTGATGTCAGAGGTTGCTTGGGATTAAATTTAATAGAAGACTTGGCTTTTGCAGCATCTTATTTTTAAGTGCTTGGCTCCCTGCGTGGAGCCCTAAATTTGGGTTAAATACAGACTGCATAGAAGAGTTTGGCATTGGACAAGGTGATCTTTTAAAGCCTGGAGAATCTGGAGCACCTTCCAGTGCTGCCCAGGCAGGAAAGGACAGAGAAAACAATTATTTATATCCAGAGAGATGATGGGCACGGAGTTGTAGGGATGTGAAAGGAAGCTTTGGACTCAACAGCTTGGGGAACGTGGCCATGAGCTCAGGTGCCTACAGATTTAGGGGGCTGCTACACCTGGGGGTTCTTGGACCAGCTGAGCCCCATTCCTGCCCAAGCCCTGTCCTAAGCACCGAGCCCTGCTCCGTGTTCAGCCTCTGAACCCGAGTTGCTCCATCAGAGCAGCCACCAGGGAGTTCTGGATATTGGCTGGTGCTTGTCAAGCACTTGAAGATTAAATATGCTGCGTTGTGAACAAGTTTTTGCTTTTCTTGTATTGAGCTGCAATACCGAGGTGATGAGCATGGTGTAAATATCTGGAGAGAGAAATGCTGAGCATAATAATTTGTATTGATCCCAAAAGCTAAAAGACCCTTCTATAACACTCTGCTTTCTTGGTGTATATTATGGCCATAGAATGGAATTATTATTTCAGCAAAAGAACCAGGAGGAGGAGATTATTATTCTAAGAAACTAATTTCGGAAAGAATAATTAATTTGGTTCAAGGTGGAAACTAATGGTTGATAACTTAGTGTGGGATTAACATATTGTGTATGTTTGAGCATTTCTTGGCTCTGCCGCAGCAGTGGTTTACAGGCTAATGTTTTGTTTTATTTATAATGACCCTCTGCTTAGAAGATGTTTTAGAGTTTGTTTTTTGTTTGGTTTTCTTTTTTTTCTTAAAGGCTGGCATTATTAAAAAAAACAGTCTAAAAACAATAGTCCCTTATCCCTGAGATAAGCTTTTTATAAATGTGATTTTTTTTTCTTTCCTAAACAAACAAAGCCCCCTAATTATAAAGGATTGCAGCTCTCAGATAGCACTGGTATGATTTAATTTGCCACTTGCTATCATTATCTGAGTCATTCCCAGGGAAGAAAACACGGAGAGTACTCCTGGATGTGCTGCAGGAGGAGTGATACTGCCCCAGTACACCGTGCTAGTGATTCTTTGATGGGTTTGTTCCTTATAGGTTAAGAACACATAATTCCCAAAGCGTTTAGAACATGTAAACCCTTCCTGTCTAAGGTATATGAACAATTCTAAAGTTATTAGTCCTTCTGCTTTTTTTCAATTTTTATTTATTTTTTAAATCTGTTGCAATCTGAAGTGTGAAATGTTTTGAACTGGCTTAATTAAATGGTCATTCCAAAGCCTTTTGATGAGCTGAAATACAATATTGCAAAGCTGTTCCCACTCTGCCCTGAGAAATGGTCAGGATTGGCTTTGCTGAAAACATTTGGCCACAGGATGGGGATTTCCAGCCCTGCCTGGGATGGAAATACACACACTTATTAAGGAGATTCTTATTAAATATCTTGAAAATCCTGATGAATAGTTGGTGTTCCTCACAGAGACGCTTTGTCTTGTGCTGGGAGAGCAATCGCTGAGCAGCTGTGCTCAGATTCCTTTCAACACAGTTGTGTCTCAGCTCTGCCAGAGGCAGCAGATGATGCTCCATGGCTTGACAAGGCCCTGTCCCGGAGGGATGGAGTTGGGTGGGTGAACTGACAGAGGTTCTCGTTCACAAAATGGGCTGGAATTATTAATTCTGGTAGCGGGGGTGTGAAATACAGAATCCCTGTGTCTGTGGAGAAAAAGGAGGGGCCACAATGTTAAACAAGCACTGGTCCCTTTTGAGCTGGTTCCGGAAGGAGCGATGCATTTTCTTTATTTAATTTTTTTTTGGATATATGCTCAAATTATTTAAATGCTGCATGCAAGGCAAAAAAACCAACCCCATGAAAAAAACACAATTAAAACATTAATTATTAGTGCTGGGAGTATTTTGAGTCATTTTTGTATTCAATCGGCTGTAATTAAATACTCAGTGAACACAAAATTAGGTCATATATTATGTAAATAGGATGAGACATCCACTAGCTCCAGCAACAAATGCGTTGGAGTCCTTGAGGGTACAATTCAGGATTGGACTCTTGGAGCCTAATGGGTTCTGTCTGACCCTGATTTCCTTCTCTGCCACATGCCCACCTGAACAGGGAGCAGATCCCATGGAGGATGTGGGGTGTGATCCATGAGGGGCCACCTGCTGCCTCCTGTGCCTCATGTTCTTAGCCAGGTTGAGTTGAGTTCTCCTGGGGGAAAGATTTTTTCCGTGTCCCCAATGCCTCTCTCTGCTGTGGCCCAGCCACGTGGCTTGAGCTCATCCTTTAGACAGGCAAAATGAATTTAGGTGTATTAAACAAAAATTAATAGATGCTTTGATGGTTTCGCTGAGCGATGCTGGGAGCACTCGGCACTGCCCGGGACCAAGCCCTCTCTTCTCTAACATGACACTTGATAACTCCTGCTTTAGCAGTCATAATTGCAAATGCCAAACCTGATTTTGCTCCCTTTGGGGATAGTGGAAACAGTAACAGGTCCATTATTATCAATCAGAACGTTTATGTAGCTCTTAAAGAAAGAAATAACAAATGCAAAATCAAGCTGCTGCATTCTGCTCTTGTGTGACAGGGGCTTGCTGGGGGAAGCAGCATCTCCTGGCAGTCTGAACTGCTTCATCTTCGTGCTCTCCACTCATTGTACTCGTTGTTCCCATCTCCAGAAGTGGCTCTCAGAGCCCCCTCTTCCTTCCCAGTCCTTTTTTCCCAGCTCTCCAAGTTCTCACTTTTAAATCCAGACATGAACCTCTGAATGAACACGTGGCACATGGAGAACAGGTGAAAATTGCAGGTAGCTGTCTTCAAACCATTCCTGGTTCTCCATCTGCTTCCCACTGGGACAGGCTGCCCAGGGCACTGGTGGAATCACTGTGCCTGGAAGGGTTCAAAAACCCTGTAGATGTGGCACTTGGGGACATGGTTCGGTGGTGGCCTTGGCAGTGCTGGGGGAATGGTTGGACTTGATGATCTTGGAGGGATTTTCGAACCTTGATGATTCTATGATTCTATTTTGTGCCCTCGTGGAAGAGGCTGCAATTCAGAGCAGAGTAGGTGTTGTACATCAAATATTCTGTTGGAGTCCTTCAGGTATTAGTTTTCTAGAGTGTGTGCAGTTTGGTGCTGTTTGTATTCTTCAAGTGATGGAAGAATCAAATTGTAGTTGTCTATATTTTGATTTTTTAAGAGAGATAATGCCTTTTCTAGCCTCTCTCCTTCTTCTCCGTCCCCCTCCCCTGCCCCAACCAAAAAATCTATTTTATAGAATTTCTTTCCGTAGCCCACAACTGATTCTTCACAGATCCCTGAAAAAAGCGGGGTAGGTTTAAATCATGAAGAAGAGATCAGCCTTGGCACTGGGAGTGAGGGTAATCCATGGAGAGGTGCAGTGGGAGCTGTGCTGCTCCCAAACCCTGACACTGGGATCCCAATTAACCCACAGAAGGGAAATCAATGAGGATATTCCCATAAGGGAGATGCCGTGTGGTTTTTATACCCAGGTAGCTTTTTCCCTAACTCTCCATGAGGTAGGAAAGAGCTCGTCTGGTCTGTACACCTGGAATTGACATGTCTGGAGTCTTCAGGAAAAGAAAGGATGGCAGTGCTGGGGCTCTGAGGAAGGGATTTGTGCCTCAGGCACTTCTCTCACCTCTCATAACTCTGAAAGCTGAGCTACACAGTTGCCTCCCTTGTTTGCCATTCCATTTTTACCTCTGGAACTGGGATAGAGTCCAATATTTAGGAACGGAAAGCTTATTCCTCCAGCTAAGCTTTGATAAACCTACCTGGACCTTCAGGGTTGATGGCTGGTGGATTGCAAATGTGGGCAGCTTGTAGGAGCTGGTGGTGTGACCCCAGGAATGGGATGTCAGGCACTGTGTGCTCACAGTAACCATGGGGGAAAAACGAGGCCGAGTGGCCACTCTGAGGCCCTGATACTTCACTTTCAAACTTCCTTCTAGCTGGGAGGGTCAGGCTTGACTGCTCTCAGCTCCGTACTGTCAGGAGGCATGGATTCGGCTTATCAAGCAGTGCTGGGCTTGCTAAGTGCTTGGCAGACATTATAGAAAAGCGAGATGCTATTCATGCTGCAGTGGATAAGGAGTTGGAAAGCTTTGGTTTGAGATTGCAAGAGGCTGAGAGGAAAATTGAAGTCATGGAGATAATGATCATTGGACCTAATGCTGCTCTTGCTGAGAATGCCAAAGGCCAGGTTGTAAGGCGTGCAGAAGTCCAGTTGATCATCTGGAAAATAAGTGCAGATGGAGTATTATCATCTTGGTGGGAGAATCTTGTGAATATATTGATGGAGAAGCGCAGAGATTCGTGTGCTGGTTGCAGGGTGCTGGTTGAGTGGCAGAAATGTGAGGTGGAATTTTTCAAGTGCTTCAGTCTGTCGTAAGGGCGTCGTGTTAGTGAAATGTCAAGCTGCTAAGCACTGATTTCCCAGGACAATAAACCAGTGAATATTATTGCTAATATTATTATGACACTGTGACTTGAAGTTGGTGTGTATGATGCAACTCCAGTAACAACAAAAATCTGTGTTTTTTTCACTCAGTGTTGGGGGATTGTGCAGTCTAAAATATTAGGGGGTAATTTTAATGCTCTGTGACTTCTGCTTGTCATTTGGATTTGGCTTTTTCTTGTATATCCTAAAAAAAAGTTCAATTTGGTGGCACTGAAAAGCATCCAGAGTACTCTGCCTTCTTATTGCCAATGGGTTATCATTTAATAAAACACTTGCTACTTACATAAAAATCAGCAGAGAGAGAAACATCTGGACTGGAGTTGCTGCCATGGGCCTACAGCTTTTCTTTCCTTCTTTTTCTGAAGAGGAGAATGAGATTTTAGTTTAAACTGTTTTTACCCAGCACATTGTGTGCCAATAGGCAGTGAATAGATACCATCTCCTCAGATGTGCACACAATCAGATTTTATCCTCCAGCACTGGAGGTTCTGTGTGCAGCTGCTGACAGAAGATTTTATTTGCCTGACAGAGGTCCCTGTGGACAGAGAAATTGTTCCTCATCGACAAGAATGGTCCTTCAGCATATTTTTGGATTGTCTTCCTTCAGAATGGTTCCTTCTTAAGGGTCGACTGATTTCCTCCAAACCATCAAACATCCTCTATTAAGGAAAAATAAAGTAGTTGTGCTTTAGATAATATGAAAATTAGATAATATGAAAATTCTGCCATTTTCCTTTGTGTTTCTTCAGTTTTCTTGACCTGTTCTCCTCTCCATGGGACACCAGTGATGTGTCCCACAGCCCCGGGCTGGGAGCCAGTTGGGAGGGCACACACAGTGGTGATGGTTGTGCCTTGCCTGTGGTTTTACACGTACTTGGGAGGGGTATAAAAAGGAATAAGTGGATTAACCATTCACTTTTGGTGTCATTGCTTGTGTGGCAGATCTGTGGTGTGCCTGGAACTGGCTGTTCCTTGCAGAAGGGCTGTGGTATCGTGGCTGCATCGGGTTCATTTCCTCCACAAGAGAACGAGGAATTGCATCCCTTGGTTCTTTGGAAAAGCAGCTGTGCACAGGAAAGGCAAATTGTGATACTGGGTCCTGCCTCCTCAGGCTGATTGGGATTTCAAACTTTGTTTTCCTATTCTGGAAATGGATGGATGCTGGGAGTTTTCCTTTGGCCTGGGGCTTTCTGTAGTAAAAGAGAAATTGGAAACCAAAGGTTATATTGTAGGCAAAGGGTAATTTAATGTAATGTAAGGTCAATCTAAGCCTTTCCCGACCCAAAGTACTCGTGATATTGTTTTCCCTGAAATACCCATGAAGTGGGAAGAGTTTATTGCTTGTGAGGGTCTTGGTCTCCGCGACACCTCGGTGTGCACAATTTGGGGCGGATTCTGTGAGAATCTGGGTTGGATTAATGCTTCTTGGGTTACTCCAGCATCAGAAGTGGTCAGCAGTGTCCCTGTGATGCTGTTTATTGATACTTGTGTCGTGGTGTGCAGTGAGAGGACACATGGACCATCTCCATCTCCTGGGGAGATGCTTTGGAAGTGTCCATGGCATTTTCATGAGCTGGTTGGTGCCACCCTCACTGCTTTCTGTGGACACATCCTCAGCCATGTGGGAAACCGGACAGCCTGACCCAACAGCGGAGACGGAACAGGAGGAAGAGGAAGCAGGGCAATTAACTCCTCTCCAAAAGGACAAAACGTTTGTTGTGCTAAAAATACACAGCCACAGTGCTGATCCCACGTTTCACAGCAGTGGCACGGAGCTATTTCAAGATGCTGGATGGGAGGGGCAGTGGTTGCAGCTCTGCTCGGAGAGCTGTGGTGGCCAAAAGTGTGCCGAGGGTCCGTGGAGAACAGTGGACAGGAACAGCATCAAGGTGGGGTCTCGAGGCAGAGCATGGGGCTCTCACCCCAGGGAAGGCTGTGGGGGTGACTTCAGCATGGGAATCGCCCTTTTTTTGAGGGGCTGAGGAGATGTTGTTCCACCAGGGAGATGTGAAGAGGGTTCAAGGACACATTGGTGCATGGAGGTGCCCGTCACCCCGACCTCTGGACTCTGTGAGTTTGACACAGGGGTGTGTAGTGTGCAAGGGCTGGTGTCCAGCCTTGGAGCACTTCTTCTTTTCAAGCATCTGCTTGTAGGACCCAAGGGGCTGTGGTGGAACAAAACCCCTCCTGCCCAGCACTTTGTTCCAAAACTGCGCTCGCAGCCAAGTTTCCATTTTTCTACTCCTTACAACTTCTGGTTTAACTCCTGTGCTTTCCTGTGCCTTACCAACAAGTGTGGGAATACGCTTCCATGTGCCGCTGAAAATGTGATTTTTGATTACCTGGGAGATTGCTTAGGAAATCTCTGGGCTTTGTTGCATTGCACATGCTCCAATCACATTTACAAGCAAGCCACACACTGGGACAGAACTAGGTCACTGGGAGACTCCTTTACTGGACAGATGTTTAGTTTTCCTAATTCACCCCCTATATTAAGCAACATAATTGGGATTTTAGGGGTAGCTGAGTCTTGCTGACCATAGCTAATTTTTATTATGGGTCCATCAGAAGGTTGAATTTTGGAGGCACAAAATGAGAGGTTTTGGTACATGGGAGAAAGCGGGATATTTTGTCTTTGACTCGCAGTGGGAGGTCACAGCCTTTTGTGCTGGCAGCTCTGAAACCAGCACAAACTGGGGTGATTAGCTCCCTTTTCTAATGAGTACACAAAGCTGATTGTGAATGAGCCAGTGGGTTCATTGTGCACCCTTGGCCTGCGTTTAATCCTTTATGTGAGACCCCCTTTTACACAGGGACAGCAATTGGAATCCAATTTACACCGGGCTCGGCATTAAATCTCCTTACTCCGGCGATGCTGGCTAATCAATGGAATTGAAATTCTGGTGCCGTCAGGAGCCTCCTCCCTCCAGCTCTGCCACTCTTTTCTGCTGCGCCGTGTTTTTAGGAGAGATGAAGCCCTTAAGTGGGAAACACTTTGTCTCCCTAATACAAGAATAAACAATGTCTCGCTTCTTGGCAAAACACATCGCAGCGCTGTGTAACAAGCAGCAGAGATCTTAAAAGTCCATCAAGAGACGTTATGGTAATTTCACAAGAACGACCACCTTGCTTTTAGTGAGAATTATCTAAATATGAAGATAAAAGGAAGAAGAAAGGGAGCTTGACGTGTAGAGAGACACATGAAAGGTTTCGGGAGAGGCTTTCGGTGCTGCACAGAAATATTTTGCAGCTGAGTTTTCTGGCAAGCACCTGAATAGATGGAAGAGTTTCTGCCTGCCTGGTTTTCACTCTCACAAGCAGGACTTGTTAAATCAGTTTTGGGGGATATCAGAGATCAGTAAATGACAAAGAGGAGACCTCAATCAGCCGTTCCCAACAACTTTGGGAACTGTGAGATTACAGCTGAAGGAAATTCCTTCTTGTTGCAGTCGAGTCATGGGAAGATAAACCAAATTTTTTCGGAGAGTTGGTGTTTGTGCACCCATATGTGATGGGGAAGAGTGATTTCAGAAGTGCTGAATGCCCAGCCTCTGGAAGCAAAGCAGATGAAATATCTCACCTGGGTAGGGTATAAATGGGGATGCCGTGAATTGTGCCTTGCTTTTGGAAATTTTGGCTGGTCATGGCTTTTGAAAGCCAGCCCACTTTGTGCTGTGGAACAACTCAGCTCAGGAGCTGCTCAGTTCTCATCCCCATCCATTACTCCTGGTGCCTGCAGCCCCTTGAAATATTCATTCTGCCTTTTATTCCTCAGTGCTGTTTAATAGCCCAGGCAGAACAGTGAGACCTGGAGGGTTTGTATTCAGTTACAGTCATTGTTGTGGGACAAGCTGGTATCTGGAAAACTGACACTGGGCTGGAAATTAATGAGTATATATTCCCATTGCAACCTCTGTGCCAGGTGTATTTATTTAAAAAGTCATGAAGCAGCCTCCCCAAAATGAGGAGATTCTTTTTACACGACTCCCTGAGTTTGCTCTTTGTCTCTCACCTCATTTCTGAGCTGTTGGGGTGCACATTGGTTGCTTTTGGGGTGCCCATGCTGATAAATCCTGTTGGTTTGTTTATCTCACCCCACTTGGGCTGTGTTGGTGCCCTTTTCTCTCTGTGCTGGCTGGATGGAGCTGCTGAGGAGGGTTCTGAACAAGGCAAACTGAAAGGCCCTGAGAAGTACAAAATGTACCTGCCTGCCTGGTTTATGGGCATCAGACTTGATCCTGATCTTGATGGCCATCAGCATTGATGGCTTGATCTTCAGTGGTTCACACTTATTCCACACATAAATATAAATTTAAAACCACCCCAAACCAAGCTCCCACAAATATTGCTTCAGGCTGCAGCTCCCATTCAGAGATGCCACTTATCCTTTTCCAAGCCACTGAGGATTCCCTGGAATGATGACAGGGTAATCATTGCATAATAGCCCCAAGTTTTAAACCACTGGATTTTTTTTTCAGTGGGCAGGATCTTAACTTTGCCATTGATTCAGTTGTGAAAAGCCTGGTTGACTTTTCAGGCAGAGCTGATCTGCCAGGCTTTAAGGTTGAGGGTATTTTATGTTTTATTTTGTGTAAACCCAGCAGTCTGAATTAAGGACAAATGCCCTGAAGTGTGCAACTGAGCCTGTTTAATAACTGAAATATTTGGGGCCGTTTGATTTGGTGAGCTCTTTTTCTGTAAAAAAAAGGAGCAAGCTGAGCTCCAGCATTTTGCAGGGAACATTATTTTGTGGAGAGAGAACACTGATCTTATTTGGCAGAAAATAAATGGATGTTTGTGTTATGACGCCCATTCAAGTACTTTCTTTTATGTATGTGCAGGATGCTCTGTCCTGAAATCAGATCTCGTCTGACTGATACATTTTAAGCAGGACGATTCTGACTCTTTCACAACTTCCAAGTGTAAATGTGTTAATGTTTTGCCCAGCACATTATTTCTAACAGGCTGAACTCTCATTGTGTTTTCGCAGTTTGGGTTTAGGTTTAATTTGAGGCTTTTCGTAGCCATTTAATTCCTCATAATTTTTGACATCTTGGTAGCCTCACGGCTCCCCCAGGATTGCAGAGACTCGGACAAACACCCAGCCTGCCTGGCTTTATTTTTTAAAGATCTTCCTTTCTCTCCCCAACATCCCAGCTCCCAAATCTGAGCCCCGGGGGAAAATCGGAAGTTGTTTCCTCAGACCTGTCAACTCTTGTGCTTTCAGGGTGAGCCTAATGATGTTGAGCCCTATATGATTCTTTCACACTTGTCTACTTCAATCTCACACTGCAAGACAAGCAGTGGCTGTGCAGAGGGAGGGGATGAAAGTCCTGCTACGCTGGAAATCTGCAAAAACATACGCACTGGCTGTGAAGGAAATTTGGGATCAGATGCAAATCCAGTGTGGAGCATAGCTGGTTGGGTTGTGGGGTGGTTTTTTTTTTCCCCCTGCAGTTTAATATGATTTTTGTCTTGCTGCATAGGAAACCAAATCAGGTTTTGGAGGGACACGGGGAGGGATCAGAGTGAAGAATTATGCTGAGTGTCTCCCATCTGCCTGATGGTATGTAGGTGGGAATAAATAGCAGGATTTGACTGTGGAGAGAAGAGAAATAGTGCTGAAATTGAGTACAGAGGTGGCCACGAGCCTAATGTTTCAGAGATTGACCCTCTCTGCCTTTTTTAACCAATTAGGAGACCACTTGTCCTCGGGACATTTTGTGCCTGGAGGCTCCGTCTAAAAATCCTGGGCTGGCATTAAGAGACTCATCCAGTCCTCTCTAACCACTGCATGCAGCCCACCCTGTCCCCTGTGATTTTCCTCACTGAAGATGGATGGGCAATGCCGCCGGGGTAAATTTTGGGAGCAGCTGGTGTGCAGCATCCCCAGACTGCTCGGACCCCATAGTGTGAAGTCATCCCTTTTTTCTCTGTGTTTGCTTTTCAGCTTAATCTCTGAGCAGTTTCCTCTACTTCCATTTTTCTGGTGAGTCACAGAGGAGAAGAGAAACAGGCTAAACACAGATGGAAATGAAAAATCTTGATCTCTGAGCCTGCTGCCTCAGTTTCTCTCCAGACTGCACTCCTTGCAGATAGTGTTTGGAAAATTGTGTGTAGGTGCTACAAACACCCCCAAAATCATGTGGAGACAGGGCTCGTTTCCCCCTTTGCTGTTAGATTCGTTTTATACACCACCTAGATCAGATTTAGGTTGTGTGTGAGCAGTGTGGCTGCCTCTTCTCTATTATCCAGTGGTTTTTTTGCTCCTTGTGGGTATTTACCAGCTGGTTTTGTACAGGGCTCTGGTTTTGGTGTGCCAGAAAAATACCTGAAGCCGTGTTGGGGAATGCCGAGCTTCTCTTCCCCTACAAGACTCTGTGAGACACAGTGGAGATCCCTCCCTTGTGTGGGACTGGGTGACAGTCCCTGAATGAAATAGGTGGAGAGAAATGGGGTGGAAGGAGAGAAAAAAGAAGTGGGGTATGGCAGTCTTATTAAGTTTTTGCTGCTTTATCCATGCTTCCTCATTTCTAAATAGTCCTGGATCTTTTTTACTTCTCACTCTTTGTAGAGGGGTCCCCTGTCCAAGCCCAGGCTCTGCTGAATTGCACCTTTCCATGTACACACACAGCTGCAGTACAACAGTACTTGGGTTTTTGTTCGTTTTTTTGGAGACTGTTTTGCCAGTAAAGGCTGATGTCAGATCTCTGGGTAGTTAAAAAGCAAATTCAAGCAGCTCATGGTAAAGAACCTGTGGAAGTGCTGCTGCCAGCCAGGTTCTCAGGGAATGCTGGCCCTTGCCCAGCGGTCAGACGGGTGATTTACTGAGTGCTTTTCCCATTGCTGTGCAGCAGCCAGAACGGCTTTATGGAGTTGCAAAATATTTTTTATTTTTTTAAAGACCTCCGTGGTTGGGTTTTTGAGTTTCTTCATGGTTTGCCACATGGCCGGTGTTAAAAATGACAGTTTTTGGCTGTCGGCGTAAAGGTTGCGATAGCAAATTGGAATTCTGGCGTCGGAAATGGGGCTTTGCAAGAGGCAGATTTATAAATCCAGGGGGAGCTGAGGAAATGTGAGCTTTGGTGAGGTTCTGCTGTGGAGCTGAGAGTGTTCAGCATCTTGGCTGTAAGTTCCTGGTGGATCAGCAGTGAAGGAGGAAAGCGTGTCCTCAGGAACAGTGCGGCTGTGTCCCACTGGCTGAGGTGACAGTGATGCCTTAGGTTTTAACTTTTCTATTTTCAAATTCTGTACTGCTTAGAGTGTAACTCTGCAGTTCCTTGTAGCCTGTAATTCCTGCTCTCTCGTACTGGGCAGACATAACAAAGCCTCTCCAGGCTTTGCCTTCAAGAACAGCCAGGCTGTTTTTAGGCCCAAAATGTGTAAACTAAAGATTCTAAGGGGGGCAAGCTAAGGGGCGTTACATCGCTAAAACTGGGGCTTTAATTGGAGAATTAACCCTGATATGCAAATGATCCAAACCTATAAAAGTGTGAAGAACTCGTGACCTGGGGTCCATCTTGGGGTCCAATTTTTGGAAGCAGCCTCTGGCTCCCCCAGGGTGTACCTTGACGGCCCTTCAAATAAATACCTGTCTTTATTCCCTTCCTCTTGTCTAGTCTCTGTTTCTAGGTGGCTGCAGGAGGCATCAACATTGGTCCCCTCCAGCTGTGTTTCTGCCTCATCCTTATGGGCTCTGCCTTCAGGGCTTCCTCCTGCCTCCTTCCTGCAGCAAACACTCAACTGCAACTGGGCCAAACACAAAATTTACCAGTATTTTCAAGTCAAAATGCGTGTCAGCCGCTCTTTTTGTGTCTGTTCCCTCATCTCTTTCAGCAGCCCCACTTTGGGCACTGGAAGCTGCGAGGGTTCTCCATTCCAAAGTGCTCTTCCCAGCTGGGCAGTGAGAACCAAACCAGTCGCTGCTTCCTCTGGGAGCTGAGAGACCTCTGTAAGAGACACACCAGGCTTGTACCTTGGGAAGCAGGGTAGAAGCAGCGTGTTTGGAAGTGTTTGCCTTGATACACTGTCCTGAAGACTTCCTAAAAGCTGTGCTGAGGGCAGATCTCCCTGTCCAGAGCTGTGTTGTTACCTTGGGATGTGCTGGAGCACCCCCGAGGTGTTTGGAGCTGTCAGTCCCAGTCTGCCCATGTGTTAACCCAATATTGTGTTATTAAATACCTGCACCAGTGACTGTGCTTTTAATCAATATGCGCTATGCTAAACGTGAAATCCAGAGAAATCCCCCAGGGATGTTTTCTTTTTTGACTGCTCCGAAATCCCGTTCGAGCGCGTTCAAGTCAGTCATCCAACATCTGCTTGTTCTCTTTCCTATCAGCGCTGATTCAGAGGTAAACTTTTAGGGATAACCTTTGCCAGTGCTTCCCCGAGTGCTCAGTAATGCACAGGGAGCCACAGGAGCGTGCTCAGATGGTTTTAATACACTCCAGTGATGGCAGGATGCAGCTGCCACCTGCAGACCGGCGTTCGCAGGGTGACCCTGACGTTTGGGCCGTGCCTAAAAGGTTCTCCGTGAACCCTAAAAAACGGGTTCACTGAGTTTTTATTATTATGATTATTCTGATTTTTTTTTTTTCTTTTTTTGTCCTTTTAATCCTTCACGTGCAACAGCTTGATTTTGGGGTTGGTGGCACTGGAGGGAGGGACATTTGGTGAGAAAGGAGGGTGGATGCGGCTCTCGGAAGCTGCAGTGGGGGAATGGGGCAATGCTCAGTGCTGGCATCACTCAGGAGCATTTTCCTGAGGTTCAGCACAGCAGCCGTGAGGAAAAAGCTGACTGTTGTTCTGCTCATCATTAACTCCTCCTTCTACACCTTCACTCTTTGGGGTGTGTTTGGAGAATTCCTTCGTTGCTTTGTTAAACAGTTCTCCCTGGTTAGTCACTGGAAACTGGCTGCTGTGTTTGGTTCTAACCTGGTGCTAATCTGCTGCTCCTTTTAACGATATTAGTCATAACAAATAAATGCTCTGCTTGTCTAAATGGCCCTTCCATCCTGCTGTGCTCTCCTGAAGGTTGATTTGTAGCTTTTCATTTCCGTCCCAGCGCAGCCCTTCCCCAGGATTTCAACGGAGAGGTTGTTGTTGGCTTAAATTTGGCAAGTTTTAGTGTGAAGAACGAGGATATGGAGCAGGCTGGGAGGAAGGGAATACCTGGACTGTTATTTTAGGTGGCCCATTGTTTCCAGCCAGTGTACCTTTGCTGCTCCAAGCCCCCATCCATCCTGGCCTTGGACACTTCCAGGGATGGGGCTTCCCTGGGCACCCTGTGCCAGGGCCTCACCACTCTCACAGGGAAGAATTTCATCCCAATATCCCATCTAGCTCTGCCCTCTGGCAGTGGGAAAGCATTCCCCTTTGTCCTGTCCTTCCATCCCTTGTCCAAAGTCCCTTTCCCCCTCTCTTGGAGCCCCTTTAGGCACTGGAAGGAGCTCTGAGCTCTCCATGGAACCTTCTTTTAGGGGAGGGTGCAATTTGTCCTTTGTTTCAGTGGTAGTTAATAATAAAATTAATTCTTACTGTGTGTCCTTTGTTCTTGGTCACCACGATGTGATTTTTTTTTTTTTTTTCCTACTGCAAATTAAACACGAGACGTTTTGGTGGGCTGCAGACTCAAGGGATTAATTCTGCAATTTCCAGCCTGATGTTCTTTTGTCCTGGAATGAAAATGGTCGTCTTAGGTAATGGCTATTTTTATACAGCCATTTGTTCACTGAGAACTGGGTTGAGACCTCCAGTAGTGTATCATTGACTGCTGAACAGCCGTCGTGCAGTGCAGATCACTTCTGAGCTTGGCTACGCCCTCACTCCAGATGGAAAAGCTGGTTCAAAAAACCACTCAAGGCTCCCCTTTCAATCCTGTCCCTTTTTTTTTTTAGTGGGACTCGGGAAATCTTCATTGTAGTGACAGGTAGAAATGCTGATGTGCACGTTTGTGCCATTTTGTTGTGAAAAAAAGAGAAAAATGGGATATATTGCTGCAGTATCTTGTGGTTCACTGGAAGGACCACAGTGCTTGGGATGTTTTAGTTGTTGGAGCGATGACAGGAGCTGGGTGGTTTCCTCCAGCAGCTTATTTAGGCTGGGAAGGCACAGCTTCAGGTGTTGTGCAGCTCTGGGAAGGGATCTTTGATTTGCTTGTATGTTTGGCCCTTCTGAGCCCGTGCCAGCAGCTGTGGTGACGTGTCCCTGCACTGCTCCTGGCTGTGCAATGCTCCAGAGTATCCCAAAGTCATCACTGTGCCCTAAAAAAAAACCCTTGAAGAACTCGAAGGTGCTCCTGCATCTTATTTTCTTTGAACCCCATCTCTAAGTGGTTCTGGTGAGGATGCTGTGGGAAGGTGCTGGAGAGAGCTTGTTGTCATCTGCTGGTGCTGTGTGGGCTCCTGGTCCCCTGGGTGAGGAGGGGATGCTCCTGTGCTTCCTAACAGAGAAATTTCATCTTCTTAAGTGTTGGAGAGGCTTCCCAAGTATTTTTGTGGTTCATCCCCAACCCAGGGGTGTTGCCTTTGCCTTAGAGAAGAGGAAACTGAGGTAGAGACTCGCAGAGTGCCAGAGGCACATTTAGAGCTCTGATGGTTTCATTGCACATCAGCTTGGTTGGGGCAAACTTCTTCTAAATTAATCTATTAAAAAAGCTAACAGTGAAAATCTTGGAGCAAACCAAGCTCAAAATGCAGAGTGGAAAGTAGAATACTGTAAACTATGGGGTTTTAGTCCCCATACAGTGGAGATGCAGGCAGTTATTTCTTAGGAATTATTTTATTTAGTTAACACCAAATAAATGCTATTGTTGCCTTTTCAAGGCTTTTTTTTTTTTTTTTTTTTTTTTTTTTTTTTTTTTGCTTTTTCTTTTTGCTTTTGCTTTTTTTTTTTTCCTTAATAAGCCCAGCCAAACAGCCTGGACATTGCCCTGGTGCTGAATTGGCTCATGGATCACAGTGCTGGGAAGTTTGTATTAATCAGCACTCTGCAGTCAGTGTATTGTTGCTTCATTAACCTACTTGTTTTTAAGTATCTGTAAATCACAAAGAGGGGAAGTCCTGCTGCTTGCTGAGAAAGCAGCCCTGTTTGCAGCATCTCTCCTCTCTGAAGCACATTTCTGGTTTGCACTTAGGGTTTGGGGTTTTTTTTTCCCTTGTTTTTCTCACCTGTGAAATTTGTGGTGTAGCCTAGAAGGACGTTTCAGATGTGTGTATCCAAAATTGCAAGAGCTGTTGCTTTTAACATCCAAGCTCCCTGGGGATATTTGGTTCTGGAATACATCTATTCTCCAAGTGTTATTTCACTGCTCACAATGTCACAGCTAAGGTCTTGTTGTTCAGTGGGTACATTTTATTTGTCAGGATGCTGTATCTTCTTAAAGAGGCAGGGAACTGCAATAAAAAATGATTTATTTTCTTTTTTAAGTGAATCATTACAGGAGTTGTTAAAGGACTCTCATAAATGTTGTTATTGGAGAGCTGGTTCCAGGGTCTAGAGGAGGAGAAAAGGTTGGTGTCAGGTTGTACAATGTAACAGTGATTATGTGTTAATATTTCCTTGGCTAACAGAGACGCTCTTCAGTGTCCTGTGCTTCTGAAGAGGACTTTGAGGGCATGGGAAGAAATAAGGAAGGGTTGTTTGTACTGCTGATGCTGAAGTTTGTGCACTGGTGACTGCAAATCCCTGAAATCCTTTTGTGGTGGAATGGACCTGAAATTTATCATTGCTGTCTGGGCTTTTAATCAGAGAATTACAGACTGGGTTGGGATGGAAGGGACCTTAAAGCTCATCCGGTCCCACCCCTGCCATGGGCAGGGGACACCTTCCACTGTCCCCAGGCTGCTCCAAGCCCCGTCCAACCTGGCCTTGGACACTTCCAGGGATCCAGGGGCAGCCACAGCTTCTCTGGGCACCCTGTGCTAGGTCTCCCCACCCTCCCAGGGGACAATTCCTTCCCGATATCCCATCCATCCCTGCCCTCTGGCAGTGGGAATCCATTCCCTGTGTCCTGTCACTCCATGCCCATGTTCACAGTCCCTCTCCAGCTCTCCTGGAGCCCCTTTAGGCCCTGGAAGGAGACCTCAGAGCCACCTTTTCTTCAGGTTGAACCATCCCAACTCCCTCAGCCTTTCCTCATGGTAGAAGTTCTCCATCTCTTCTCTGGTGGTACCTGAGCTGTTCCTGACCATTCCCATGGACAGGACAGGGGGTCTCAGAGGTGTCCCCTTGCACAGCCCCATGTTGCACCCCCAAATTTGGAGTTCAGAGCCAACAACACAGGAGCTGCTTCTGCTTTTCCATTATTTCTTGCAATTGCAGCGTCAAGATGTGACAGGGAGGAGAGGATGTTTTCTGTCCTCTCTCAGGTATTCTGTCAGTGTTGCTGTTGTTGTTGTCAGTGCCGGGGCTGTTGAAATCTCTATTGTTTAACTCTGGAACTCAGAGTTAGGGCACAGGGCTCCTCCGTGCAGCCAAACCCCAGCCATGACTCATGTTGGTAATTTGGAATTGCAGGCACTGAATGTGCAACTTGCTTTCCTTTGCCACGAGGCCTATTATGCAACAGGAACTGACAAGTACATTTTTGAATGTTTTCACTTACTCCACAGAAGCATCGGTTCTGAAATTTGGAGAGCTTTCTAATTGAGTGATATTCTCTAGGAGAATCAAATACATATTAACAAAATTTTTTAAATGTAACAAAGAATAATTGAACTTCAATAGTATCTGATTACATTTGGTGTGTTTCAAAAATCCATTTTTTTTCGTACTGATTTCAATTGCAATTGCATTTCTATATTTGTATTTTCCTGCCTTGTGGAAAGTACCACATGCAGTATTGGCACTGCAGTGCCTGACTTCTGGATGAAGGACTTAATCAAAGTAAATCTGGATGGTTTCTGTGAGGTGCCAGCCAAGGATAATCATCATTTTTGTTGCTGTTTACCAGCCTGTCCTACCTGTTGCGAAATGGAACATGATCTGTAAACACACACTCTGAGTTTTAAAGTCCTCTTCCCCAAATTCCCAAAGCATGCAGCACTTCCTCTAGATTAATATTTAGACCAAATTTATTAACTGAGCGTGATTTTTCTTTTAAATTAATTTATCAGTCTCTTTCCTCGTGCTGCTAAAAGAGACAAAAGCTAATCTGTCGCTCTTATTTAGATTTATTTCGCAGACATATTTTTCCATTTGTGTGGATAAATGCTGGTCTGACTTCATCACCATTTTTAGATGTTCTGCAACGCCGAACACAAAATATGAGCTGTCCTTTTTAGAAATAGTCCTCAAAACACTCTGTACTCGTAACCCATTTGTACAGCTGGGCAAGCGATGTGCCCAGAGCCTTCAGCTTGCCCTAGTTGAGCAGAAGCTGCTGAGCCCTGGCAGTGCCAACAGGTTTCATGGACTCAGAGAGGAGCACAAACTCTGGATGAGCTTCCAGGAGATGGATCTGGCTCCCTGGAGGTTGATACCACTGATGTGAGTGAGGATTGGGCTGTTGCTTCTTCCCTGCTGGTGTTACCTGTGATAGGCGTGGAGCTGGTGGCACCTGGCTGGACATTGTGGGGGACCCATCTCTGCTCAGGTGTTCTCCTTGCCCCGTTTTCCCAGGTTTTTAGCTCCTCAGGTGAGATCTCATCCCACCAGGGAAACTCTTGCAATGTGCATCTTCCCCACCCGTGAGCTGCAGGGAGAGGCTCTTTGAAAGCAGGAATTCCTGAGTTTCCAGGTGTTTGTTTAGATGAGGATGGGTGGGAGCTTCACCTGTGCTTTTTAAAGAGTGGAATGACCCCAGTGCCAGAGTCTGTTCTAGCTCAGTGGCCCCACTTTTCCCTGTGCCCTGGGTCCAACCACATGTTGCTGAGCCCTGGAGAAGTTTTGGGATGATTGATTCATAAAACTTGTGATTAATGCCATAAATTGAAATTGACACAAGAATTTACACGTTGCCTTTTGTTGTCGCTACTTAAAAAGAAACAAGCAGCATCCCCTGCACCCCAAATTCCGTGGAACTGGGGACAAAATGCACTTGATGCTTGGGCTATTCAGCTTGGATTGCTGGAGGTGCTGCGACTCCTGCCCAGCCCTTGTGAGGCTGAGCCCGAAAAATCCCCGGGATGCGCAGGGAGCTTCTTTTGATAGATCAGCTCTCAGAAGGCACAAACCCTGATTTGTCAGCAAGGGGGGGACAGCTCATCATTAGCCAGTTTGGTCACCCATGTCACAGGCGGTGAATGGTGTTTGATCAAGTGGAGCCCAAGGTAAGACGAGGGAGGAAGGCGTTGTAAAGCGCGTTTTGTTAACGCCGCGCACCGAGGTGGCTCCCCGCAACCCAACGCAAACATCTCATCGCTCCCGTTTTATCCTCGTCTCCTGAAATGTGCTCAGCTTAAGTGGAAGCAGCTGCCTCCTGCGCAGGGAAAGGGAGGCAGACCCTCCTCTCAGCACCCCCCAAGCCCCTGCCTTCAATTAGCTGCTGGTTCGCCTGGAGTGCTGCAGTGTGACCACTCCTACTGTCAGAGCCAGGAGGAAAAATGCAGCACGGTAATGAATTTGTAACTAGAGAGTGGGGCTAACGAGTGTCCTCAGCTCAGGAATGCAGTGGGGATATATTAAGCCAGGTGTATAGAGGGAGGGGGGAAAAAAAAAAAAAAAAAGCAGCATCTCCAAGCTGGATTTTATAATTAGGGCACATGGTGTAACTCTTTTGTTTTGCAGAAGCCAGCTTTATTAATTGATGTAGAAGGTTGCTTTGTGCTATTCATTGTTTGATTAAAATGCCTGTATAAATAATTAGGCCTCTTCTGTTTGTTTTATTTTTGCACCCAATTTACATTTTCGTACGGAACAAAAAATGAATTAGCAAATGCGTTTATTTCCCAAATATTTTAACCCGTAGCTGCTCTTCCCCCGGCCACCCCCCACTGCAGTAATGACGTGACCTTTGTGCCACGCTGGCTCAGACCTCAGGAACTCTGTTCTCTTTGGAGAAGCCGTGGTGGTCCTCCCTCCTTTGTGTGTGTGCTGCGGGGGGCTGCGGGCTCGGAATCCCTCCGGAAAACACAAATAAACGCGGATATTCAGGCGCTGCTGGAAGCAGCAGGTCAGCGCTGTGTCTGGTGGTATTTTGCTGAAGAAAGGAGGTTTCAGGCAGACTGGATTTGTGTCTGTCTCCTTCCAGGGCTGTGGAACAGGGTGAAAATGCTGCTGTTTGTGCAGCAGCTGGAGAAGCCACCGCACATCTGGAGCCGGGGTGGTGAAGGGCCTTTTGAAACTGTGTTATTGTTATCAGGGACTGCCTTTCTGTGGTAATATATGAAAAATCTGCCTGTCTGCAGTACCTCTGAGCAGCCTGTGCATCATCTTTATCCTGGGAAGAGTTTGCTGTGAGCTGGTGCTGTCAATTTCTGTGCATCCTTTGACTTTTCCTTGAGAAAACTGTTGAGGAGCAATGCCAGACTTGGTTGTTGTGGTTCCCTCATTGTTCCCTGGACTGTGGTGGTCTCCCCTTGCCCCTGTGGAGCCCAACAAAGCTGAGGCTCAGAGGAGGCACTTTCACAGATGGGAGGATGTTCTCCACTTGGCAGCATTTGCAGAGTGGCCTGAGGAGGTCAGTGGTGATGCCCGTGGACTGGTGCACCTTAAAATGTCCTTTGCCTTTGCCAAATCAGTGCCCTAAATCATGGTCTCTTATATTTGCCCGTTTGTAAGGCCAAAATGAAGCAGAAAATACCAGTTCATGAACAGTGTCTGGCGTGGTTGTGCATGGCCGGGGCATCACACCCAAAATGATCCCTGCACAAACAGCAGTTCTGGTAGAAAATGAGGAGAATTGGTGTTTTTCCACCTGTTTTCCCACCTCCTCTATCTCTCCCTAGTCCACAGGTTGTGTGAATTGTCCCACAGGGTAGGGAGAGGCTGTCAAAGGAGCTTTCCTTTGGCAGGACGTGGCCGGTCCTTCCCCCTGGCAGGTCTCAGCCAGGAGCACGCGCTTCCTGAAGTTTTTTCAGGCATGGATCGATCAGTGAGCACAGTTTAACAGCAGCTGCAACAAAAACCAGAGAGAGAGAGAGAGAGAGAGAGGGAAGGAGAGAGCGAGCTCCATGCGGCTGATCCCCGGGGAGAAGTGGAGAATTGTCACTGTAATAAGAGAGACTCAGTCAGGAGTGAGTCTCTCTCCCCAGGAAAGGAAGCAGCAGGGACTGTCTGGCTGAGGCAGAGCTATGAAGTGCTGCTCTTCATCCTGCAGCTCTGCAGCCAGGCCTTGCTGCATTCCCACTGTGACCTCCCCACTGTGCTGGCAGTGGTGGTGGCATCGCTGGGATTGCCCCCGTGGAAAGGACACAGTGGGGCCAGAGGATCCTGCCTGGGGGTCTGTGATGCTGGTGACCCCAATGTGACAGCGAGTCACTTGGCAGTCACACCCTGGGGTTTACCCCACTGTTCCATGCCCTGGCTCTGAGGCAGGAGTGGGTTGGATTGGGGTTGGCTCCAGGAATGGGTTGATTTTGGTTGCTGGCTCAGTACAGCACATCCTTTGCTGGTGTGGTTTTTTTCAGCTCTCCTCATCCTCCTTGACAGACTCACCCTTCACAGATGGTTCAGTGGTTTGGGTTGGAAGGGACCTTAAAAGTCATCCAGATCAACCCCCTGCTATGGACAGAGACATTTCCACCATCCCAGGTTGCTCCAAGCCCTGTCCAGCCTGGCTTTGGACACTGCCAGGGATCCAGGGGCAGCCACAGCTTCTCCGGGCACCCTCTCCAGAGCCTCACTGTCCTCCCAGGGAACAATTCCTCCCCAATACCTAATCCAAACCCACTCTTTTTCATTTTAAAGCCATTCCCCCATGTTCTCTCTCTCTTCCCTGGTTGGTTTTGTCCTCGCTGTGGTGGAGCTGTGCCTGATGTGAATGCCTGGCAGCACTGCAGCTGTGCTGGGAGAGGTGATAACTCCCTGCTGCTGCCAGCGAGGGTGGGTTCCCACCACAAAACAGAGCTGCTCGCCTCTAGTTGGAGTTTGCTACTACTGCTGATTTGCCTGCCTGTTGTAGAGTCGTAGTATGCACAAACCCAGCAGACTTGGCTGAGCTCTCCGTGTCTCTCCTGTGCTCTAGGAGGAGACTGCAGTGTTTTTTCCCTTCCTCGTTGCTAAAAACTTGCATGTTTTTTGGTTTGAATCTGCTCATTGCGTATGGGAAGTCCTTGGAGGAGGCTGTTAGTGGGGTTTAGTGTCTGAGCTGTGCAGGGTTGGAGGTGCCTGGTGAGGCTCTGGGATTGCTGTAGCACCATCCTGCTGGGAGCCAGGGTTAGGAGCTGGCTGCAGGTGCTGGGAAAGGCTGGCGAAGTTCAAACACACAGAGCTGCCATTTAATTTCGGATGGTTTTAATTTTCAATGTTTTTCTAGTAAAGTTATGCTTTGGAACAAAGATAGTATTTTTTTTTCTCGTAACCTAAATGCTGCATCCTCTATTTATTCCTTTTCCCTTCCCTGCCAAGCACAGAGCAGTCAATGGGTGGAATTTTTTGCAAGAAATTCAGACTTTTCAATTTTAAAAAAAGTTGAGAACACGCCATAATGCTATGCATGTGCCAGTGAGCAAGTTGTAATGCACACAGCCAAATCAAAATGATCCCACCCTCACTTCTTCCTGTCATTTACAAAAACCAGCTGGAAGGACTCAGCCCAGCAGACTGTCTCTAGCAAAGGGGAGCAAAAGTGTTTGGGTGGTGTGTAATATCAGGTCCAGTGTCATCATTTCAGGGCACGTGTGCTGGCTGGAAGGACTGGAAACTCGAATATCCGTGTCTAAATCCGGATTGAGCTGTTCTGCACGGTTTGGTTCACGACTGAATCCATGCCCAGCCACAAAATGAAGCGAGTTGTGCTCGTCTGATTTGGGGATTGAAGGTTTAAGGTAATGTTTAATGTGCTTTCACATAGAATCATGGGATCATTTAGGTTAGAAAAGACCTTTGGGATCATGGAGTCCAACCATTTCCCCAGCACTGCTCAGGCCACCACTGACCCGTGTCCCCCCCCAAGTGCCACATCCACAGGGCTGTTAAATCCTTCCAGGGATGGGGACTCTGCCCTGGGCAGCTGTGCCAGGGCTGGACAACCCTTTGGGTGAAAAATTTTTCCTAATATCCAGTCTGAACCTCCCTTGACCATTTCCTCTTATCCTATTTCTTGTTCCCTGGGAGCAGAGCCCGGATTCCCCCAGCTGCCCCCTCCTGTCAGGGAGTTGTGCAGAGCCACAAGGTCCCCCCTGAGCCTCCTTTTCTCCAGGCTGAGCCCCTTTCCCAGCTCCCTCAGCCCCTCCTGGTGCTCCATCCCCTTCCCCAGCTCCATTCCCTTCCCTGGACACGCTCCAGCCCCTCAAAGTCTTTCCTGACTTGAGGGTCCCAGGAGGTTCCTCAGCAGTGCCCAGTGTAGGACAGATGTTCCTGCTCTGGAGTTTCTCTAAATAGGGTCTGTGGTGTGTACCAGGTCCATGTCTGTTCTCCTAAATATGCATATTTTGCATAAAATTGCACATGAACAGTTTTGCTGTTTTCAGGAACTTCCCAAATATAAAACTTAGATGGCAAAAATCTTCTGGCTGAGAGGGAGTGGGAACCACGTGGAAAGTCTGAGTCAAATGCTGTTGTTGCAGGTTGAATAGCACAGAAAAGTATCTGTTTGAAAGAAAAACTATACTATTTTTACAGAGGTTTTAAGAAGTCCAAAGTACCAAACTTGAAACTGTTAAAATCATTATTTTCACTTAAGGCCTTTTATTTTACTTTGGGCTGTAAGCAGTGAACAATTTTCTGTAGCAGTGATATGGCTCTAGTTTTTCTGGCCACTGGAATACGTGGGATATTCCCCCTTTTTTAGACCAAGCTACACTTTTCCTGCCCTTATATATGAAAACATAATGATTTTCTGCTGCAAAAAAAATAAGATGCTGGAGTCTAGCTGTGTTGGAGGTAGGGCAAGGGTAGTTTTAATCCCAGTGGAAGCACAAAGTGGTTGTCTACAGTTTGGCTTTTCTTTTTAACAAATAAACAACATCTTGGTTTTTTTAAGGAAATTTGAAATTACAGAGTGTGTCCATCACTGTCCTCACGACAGTCACTTGCCTGTGTTGAGCATGTGAACAACCAGGGAGGATTTGGTTGGTGTTTAATGCTTCCCTGTCCTCGTGGTGTGCATGGCTCCAGCCTGTGCTGCTGGGGTCGCTGCCCACGAATATTCCCTGTGGAGTCCCAGGATAATGCAGTTAAGGAATAAATCCAGGGAACTGAATGTTTCAGTCCTGCTCTGTGCTGCTTTTAGGCCCTTCCGAGGATGCCACCAGAAAGGGCTTTTTCCCCCTTCTACTCTCCATTCACAATGGAGAGGGAAAATCCCAAAATATCACCCCCAGAGCATCCCTGCCCATCCTGGAGCCATCCCAGGGACACAGGGAAGGTGGCTGATGGATGGCAGAGCTCTGGGCTGGGCAGCTCAGCAGGAATCTGGAGGGGGAAGGAGTTGGAGTTGGTTGGAAAGATGCTTGGTAATTTTATTCCTTGTCATTTCAGACACGGCTCTGTGATAGTCCTTATGATCTTTAGCCATGCATTAATCTCAGTGCTGCTGAGCTTCACACCACTGCTCTTCCACCATTAATAGTGCAAGGTTTCTGTGCATTCCAATTGGAAATAAATTTCTTTATTACACATTCTTTGACCTTGGCATGTTTGTAACCCTGGCGATTGTTAGAGGGGAAAAAGGAGGACTTCTGGGAATAATTGCCTTGTTTGTTCTTTATCTCTGAAGCATTGATACCTGCAGTTCTGGGCTGAGATAATTAAATCTTAGAATCGCAACCGCACCGAGAGAATCTTTCTGTTTCTGCAGGCAACGTTTTATTTTTTCTGTAGGTATAAAAGTGCAGTTTCCCTCTGCAAACCCTCCACAGTGACTTTTGGAAAGGGGTCCTGCTGGATGTCCAGCTGGAGCTGCTTTGCTCTGAGGTTGGAGTTCTGTGAAATAGATGTCACCTTAAAAATAATCCCGGGAAAGCATGTGCAGGAAGGGGAGTCAGGAATCAGGTGGTGCTTCTTGGTATCCATAGCGAAAACAATTTTAGAAACCACTCCTCTCATAAATACTGCATTTTTTGGGATAGCTCTTCTTGTATTCTCTATTGCCAAGTGCATTGGCATGAAAGCAGCTTTCCTCAAAAATTAATCCATGCCTGCTGTCTTTTCCCGATGGGGTGACAAGCGCTGCTGTAAGCGGAGCTGCTGAAGCTCCATGAAAAAATTCAGGGCAAAAATTTATTAAGGACTCGAAAAACAAAATGTTCAGCTGTTTTGAAAAAACAAACCAAACCAACCAAAACCCCAAATCAAACGAAGCGACCTCTTCCCGTGGCAGCTTGAGTTGTGCTGGGTGTGAGCGGCTGCGCAGCCGCAGCCTGGAGCTTCACATTCCTGCTGCTGCATCCCGGATCCCTCTGGCTGCAGAGCATCCCAGCACAGCTCAGATTCAGCTTGGGCCCTGCACTGGGCAGAGAGGGAAGGAATTGTTCCCTGGGCAGGTGGGGAGGCCCTGGCACAGGGTGCCCAGAGGAGCTGTGGCTGCCCCTGGATCCCTGGAAGTGTCCAAGGCCAGGTTGGACGGGGCTTGGAGCAGCCTGGGATAGGGGGAGGTTTCCCTGCCATGGCAGGGGGTGGAATGAGATGATCCCAGGATGATCAGGGATTCTCTTTGGTGGCTTTGCTGGTGATCTGCTGAGTAGGAGAGTGGAGCTGCTCACTGGACTCACCTTCCTCCTCCGTGAACTTGCACAAAGGTGTTTTATTTCTTCTTTCTGAACATCACCCCAGTGTAAGAGTAGGTTTATACAGGAGCCAGTAAAATACTTTTTTTTTAAAATGTGTTTTCTCTCCTCTCTCTTTTCCCTAAGGACACAGTAGGATATTCTTCCAGTGTAATCCAAGTCATTTCAACACCTTGTTTTGTAGCACCTACAATTTAGACAGAGAAACTCGGTTGTTCTGCGCATGATATCTAGAAAAAAAGAAAATAAAAGCAGAGAGAGTCTTGTTAGCAGCTGGGGCAGACTTGTTGTGCTTGTCAGGATGTCGGCTGTGTTCACGTGGAGGCACGAGCCTGGCTTGGGTGAGAAGCAGCCTCAGGAGACAAGGGCTCACTGTGGGGTGTGGGGTATCACCCATTGCCTGGGTGTGAGAGCAGGTACCTCACACAGGGGCTCAGGGAGAGCATCATCCAGGGAGAGCAGCATCCAGGGCTGCTTTCCTGCTCTGTGGGTACCCAGGAACCCCCTGCAAAACCCTTCCTCACACAGGTTTTGTAGGATCCTAAAATCACACTGGAAGGAAGCACCCGTGTCGTGTGTGATGGAGGCTTTTCCAGCTCAGCCGTGTCTCAGTGTAACCTGTGTGACAGCACATCCTTCTTGGAGGTGAAGCTTGAGGCAGGGGAGTGTCCAGAGAGGCTGTGGGACCTCCTGAAATACAGCTGGGGAAATCTTGTGGAGTAAGGAGATGGCACCTGTGGGACTGTGCTGAAGGATGGACAGAGGAATAGCCCCAGGGTGTGCTGGAGGCCCAGTTTGTGAGCTGGACACGGGCAAACAGGGGAATAACTCTGGGTTCTCATCACCCTTGAGCTTCATTCTGGGTGCAGCTCAGGAGGAAATTAGAGCCTTTGTAGAGAGACCGATTTGACATGCATGTGGTGACAGAAAGCATGGTGGGGCGGAATCCTTGCAGAAAAGAGGGAGCAGGATGGGTGTGTTTGCTTTCCTGCTGAAATCCTGTCTGGTGCAGACCCCGCCAGAGGTCTGAAGGTGTTGCCTGAAGTTTCTTCTGAATTAGCCCAGCTGAAAGAACCCTCCTGGACGTTAGGGCTGGGTGGAAATCAGGGAGCTGCTGTATAAATGGCATCACTTACCAGTTACCTGTGCTGTGTGCAGGTTGATGCACTTTAACCAGGCTCATCTATCCCACAAAACCCCTGAGGATCAGCATAGTGACCTCTTAAGTGTCATCATCTCAGGTGGTGTTACCTCCCCAGCAAAGGTAATAGAGATCTGAGCACATCTCAGCATTAAATTCACATTAGCTGAAGAATTAAGGGTTCAGGAATATGCCCTCTGAAGGCTCCTTGGGTTTTCTTGACAAACCACAGCACTTGGCTCTTGCTGGCCCTGTCTTTAGGTTGGGTGATGCTTTATTAGAATATCCATGTTTTCATTTGCATATTAGCCCACAGTATCAGCATACAGCTACCAAAATCCTCTTCTTTTTCGGGACCTTCTTCCCAGTTGTGCTGTTCTCTCTCCTGTGCATCCTAAATTTCCAGGGATATTCCTTGCAGGCTGGGTTGTGGGGCAGGGACAGTGCAGAGAGCAGCAGGGTGGGATGTTCAGTTGGCCATTCTGTGTTGGGATCTAAGTTTTTCCCTCTGGAAAGCTCTCCCAGTGTTGCATCCCTGGTGATTGACAGATCTGTGTCTGCATTATTGCAGTGTCTGGGATGTGCCTTCCAGAGGAGAACACTGTTCCCCTGACATGTGAAGGTGTGAAACAAGCTGCTTGGCTCGGGCTGGCTGTAAATCCTGCCTCAGCAAGCAACAAACATTGACATTTTCACACGGTAAAGGCCTGCCAGCCCTCCTTGTAGTGTTTTGGGGAGGGGAAAAATTGATTAGGAAGTTCATTACTTTATTGGGAGCTACCACGGGGGCTGCAGACAGTGGGCACAGGACTGTGCCAGTGCTGTGAGACTGGGAGGAATCCTGTAGATACAGACAATTCTACTAAAAACTGCAAAAGGCCCTAAAATGCATTTGCTGCTGTTCTTCTTCGTGAGTAAATAGGATATCAGGAGCTGGGGATGCTCCTTGCCAGGTTTTCAGTGGGAAGCTAGAAGGGAACCATCGAGTTTGCTGAAGGATGTTCAAACCTCCCTTTGTCATGGTAATGAGGCAGTGCCTGGGCAGCACAGGCTGCCAACCTCTGCAGAGGTTCCTCTTGTTCTCCTTCAGAATGTTTGGAGAAAAAGAGAGACCCTGGGCACGGAGTGTGCAGCAGCCCAGGCTGAGGCACATCAATAATCCATAAACACGGCCCCGTGTGGGTACCAGCAGAGAGCCTCTACATGACCTGGCTTGCAGATTTTTCTTCCTTTACGGTTTAACCTTTTGTTAAAGTTCCTAGGAATACCAAAATAAAAAAAGGGGAATGGGAATCCTGAGGTGTTTCATGGCTCCGTGTCTGTCTGTGGCTCGGCTCAGCCCGGGGCTCTGGTTCTTGGGCTGGATGAGGAGCTGCTGTCTGCCATCCCCTAGGAAAGGGAAATACATCCCATGTGCTCAGTGCTCTTGACTGCAGAAACACGTGCCAGGGACAGCCTGGCAGCTCCGTGTGCCAATGGAGAGGTATTGCCTGGATGAGACTTGCTGCTGGAGCAGAGAGGGGAGGACGACACCAGGCTTTTTGGTGTGGGGCTTCCTATCAAATTGGGTGTTTTGATTGTGTATTTTCCCTGCTTGCTGCTCTGAAAGGCTCTTTTTCAAGAAAATTCCATGGTTTAGTCCTTCAGATAGCAACCTGCTGGATGGGGCACAGCGACCAAGTGTCAGTCTGACTTTGATGACGGGAGTCATGAAACGATGCTGTAGGCTTGCATCTGGCTTAATGCAGTTTTTTAATTATCTCCTTTCAATAGAAGGTTGATTTCGGTCAGTTGGTACACTGTGAGGTGAGCAGAGGAGGAGGAATGTGGTGCTGTTGAACATGTCCTCATACAAAGCCTTAATCTGACCTGGCAGCATCTCCTTGGGCAAAGTCTGATGGACTTGGAGACTGTGTTTGCTTGGGAAAGGTTTGTGGAGCTGGTGGGGGGGGGGTGTAAGAGCAGTTTTGGTTATTTAAAGCAGGTTTAACTCGTTTTTTCCCCCCGATTTTGTTTGTGTTTGCAGTTTTTGTTACCATTAGAGACCTGCTGCAGTTCTGGGAGATCGAGGGATGATTGGATTGAGTCCTTTAGTTGTGATTGGGGCTGGGGGAGCCGTGCATATATTTGTGTTCTTAAATCAGTCCAGATCTTAGGTAAGGTACTTATGTGAAAGTCCACAGCTGGATTATATCAGTATCTGAGATAAGAGAGGAAGCAGATGTCAAAGATCACCATGGAAATTCCAACCCTCTCCTGGCTGCTCTACATTTATTAAGAATTTGTCCAGTCTGGTTGCCTTGCAAACATTTACCACATCCCTCGAGACTAACTGTGCATCCTATCAGGGCAACAAGATTTTCATCTGAAGTTTTCTTTTTTTTATTAATTTGATTCCATTTTTCTTGCTAAAAGCCCCCCATGCTGGTTTTTCTGCTTGATGTTTACACCTCTCAAGCACATATTGATACACATCTTGTCCAACTAAGCTGTGCTCTTGCTCAGAGCTGGGCGTATTCAAACCTTTTGATCTTCCCAGAGAAATTTTTCCCTTCAAACCCTTAAACATTTTTGTTGTTTTCTTTGTACTCTGTTCGATTTGTCAACGTCTTCTCTGGTAATGAGGTGTCCAGAAGTGAATACATTATTCCATTTATGGATTAATTACATCTGTGGTGAGAGAGGAGACTGGAACATCCAGCTATGTGAGACGTGTGTGCTCTGTCTCTGAAACCAAACTGTCCTTTTAGCTGCCACATCCTTCTGCAATTTCATCTCGAGCTGCTTGTCCTCTGCCTTTCCAGCTCCCTGTTTGGATGGGTGCATCCCCAGCAGCTCCATCTCGGGGTTTGCTGATAGATCACCTCCGTTTCAGTTCTGTTTTTTCCAAAAGGAAAAAATCTTTGTGTGATTTTTGGCATCTCCTTTCCGATCTGGCGGGTTTGAGAGGGCCTCCTGAAGAGGACAGGGGAATTTCTTGTTTGAGTGCTGCTCACGAGGTGGTCCTGAGTGAAGTGAGGCACCTTCCCAAACTTGTGATGTCCCGGGCAATCAAAGCAAGACTTCTCTTGTTTGTGTTAATTTTCCCTGTCAAATCCTGCAATACATTTCACTACATAGTAGGTGAAATGTAACAAACTGTATTTTTTCCTCTCCCACATCATTAACAAAGCTATTAAAATTAAATCTAACACAGATCCATGTGATTCCTTGGCTGTTTTCTCCAACTCCTTTGTTTCCAGTCGGCCTTGCAGGTGCTAAATCCTAATCTCTTCTAAAGTTGAGAGAATTGAGGCTGCTTGGATTTTTGCGGGATTTTTCCTTTTAATTTTAGGATTGACTCTGGAAAATGCTCCTGTAATCCACATTTCCATTCTTCTTTTCCTTAAATAAATAGTTTGTGCTCACTGACGAGGTGTTCTCTGCAAGACTCTACTTGAAGCTTGCTGAGCTGCTCTCTGCAACAGATCCTTTTTTTTTTTTAATGTTCTCCCCATTCTTTTGCTAGGAATAGACCTTAATTGCATCCATCCATTTAAGTAATTTCCAGAATTAGGTATTAGCCTTATGTTTTGAAGGAATTTGTTAGATTTCCCTTTTAAAAAATAATTCTTTACAAATAACAACACTTGATTTCCTTGGTTAATTGCACAGATTGAGTGACTTGGCACATGTCTGCATTTTCCAGATACTCCCTTTCTCCCTCCTTCGGTGGAAGCTATTTTTGTAAACTCACCATCACTCTGATAGCACAGGCATCTTTCCTTAATTTACTTTTGAAGACAAATTTAATAAAGGAATTCCCCTTCTTAGCCATATTGGAATCATTCCTTTTTATCTTTTATTAATTCCCCTACTTCTTCTTAACCAGGTTTTCGTGTGGATGTGTATAAATAAGTCCTCCCTCATTCCTTAATCCTTTTGTCCAGCCTTAACTCGGACTGTATTTTATTGTTCCCATTTAATTGGCTCTGTAGGAATTAAATGTCCATGTGGCACTTGCTTGTTCTCATCCTTATACAAAATAAGATTTTTCTTAGTACTCAGCTCTTAGGAAAACAGTGAATGCTTAAATGCTGTGGGCTTGGGGAGGCTCTCTGCTTGTAGGGTTTTGGGTTTTTTTTGGTTTAGTTTTATTTCCTACTTGTTGTATTAATCATGGTGTTCTTCTGGAGTTGCCAAGTGGAATCTTTTCAGCACGGGGGGAATTTCTGGTCTCCCTTTGATTGTCCTTATGGATGCTGGTGGTGCCTCATCTGGAAAGACACTGGGAAGGTGTTACAGAAATGGAGCTGGAGTTTCCTCCATGGCAGTGCAAAGGAGGCAAAAAGCCTGATTTACCTGAGCTGACATCATTCGTGGCCACTGGTCCCAAATTTTAGTAAGCCCGTGATGAAAAGTTAAGATCCACTTGAACTCTCCAACAGCTGTAATGCAGAATTATATCCTGGATAAAATCAACCTCACTTGGAACTGCTCTCAGTCACTTCAAATCCTCTGCAATGGGTTGGGCTGGGAATTTTTTTTTTTTCCTTCTCATTATTTTTCAATCTACATTTGGATTTGCAGCCAAAGGCTACAGCCTCTTGCAGTTGGTTTTTTCAGTGCTGATAACTCAACACAATAATTTAGTCAACCTGATCTTCCCTGTTGAATTTCAGCTTATTGGCATTATAATTAATTTTGACATGTAACACCACCCCTCCAACTTTCACTCCCAAATCTATTAATGCGTAATGATGAAAAGTATGTGCTGTGCATAATATTGTTTGGGAGTTATGGATCTCACATCCTTGTTGTTGGGGAGTAAAAGAGCATTAAGGCATTAATTCCTGCTGGCTGCAGCTTGCTGATGGCTGGAGATGTGCTGAAGTTTCTTAGTTTGTGGTGACAACTTCTCTCAGTCTAAACCAGGAAGGTTGGAGGTAAAATTTATGAAAAAACTTCACAGAATCCTGGAATGGTTTGGGTTGGGAGGGACCTCAAAGATTTTGTTCCATCCCTGCCATGGACAGGGACACCTTCCAGGCTGCTCCAAGCCCCCTCCAGCCTGGCCTTGGACACTTCCAGAGATCCAGGGGCAGCCACAGCTTCTCTGGGCAACCTCTGAACCAACTTTTTCACTTCAGAGTCTTTCTGAAGACTTTGCGCTGTGCTAATCAATTATAGAACACTGGACTGCATGACATCACACCCAGCCTCGTGGTATTTACAGGACTGCAGCTTCTGCTGCTCAGTTTTTATCAATTTGCAATACCTGATGATGGCCATCGGTCACAAAAAACCCGAATTCCCTCGAAAAACCCCCTGTGCTCCGTTTTTCCAAAGGCCAGGAGTGATTACATCATCAGTGTGTGGTTAGATTTCATCTTCCTGCCACACTTAGTGAAACTCGGGAGAGAATGCCCAGGAGGAATTAAGCTATAAAGACACTGGCGGAGGAAGTACGTTAAAAGCAATTAGCAGAAATCTAACAAAGTAGATGAAAATCAAATCTCAGCGCGCACCGAATTTCCGACCCGGCGCTGCACGGTCCCGCTGGTGGGTGGTGTTTCCAGGAGGATGAAATGTGGTGTTGGGGAAGGAGAGGAGCTGCACTGCTGGCAGCTCACCGGGCTTCATCCTCACTCCTGTGTGTTGGGAGCGGGCAGGGAAAGCTGGGGGAGGGACTGGGGACAAGGGATGGAGGGACAGGACACAGGGAATGGCTTAGAGGGCAGGGATGGATGGGATATTGGGAAGGAATTGTTCCCTGGGAGGGTGGGGAGGCCCTGGCACAGGGTGCCCAGAGAAGCTGTGGCTGCCCCTGGATCCCTGGAAGTGTCCAAAGCTGGGTTGGATGGAGCTTGGCGCAGCCTGGGATGGTGGAAGGTGTCCCTGCTATGGCAGGGGGGGGATGAGGTGGGTTTTAAGGTCCCTCCCAACCCAAACAATTCTGTAATTTTATGAAGCCCTTCAGACAGTGAAAATTTTGATAATGCACGTTTTCATGGCCAAGAGTCTTTTTGTTTGCTTTATTTTTTTATGTTACCGTCATGCCAGTGTATTTGATGGGAGATGCCAATTCCTGACTGTCCTTAGGTTTGAGTTTGGGTTTTTTTTTTCCTCTCCCCTCTCCTTTATTAAAGGGGAATTGGCAGATTTTCCTGCCTGGGGAGCAAAACCAAACAGCTGGTGTGGTTTGAGATCAGGAGGGGAGGAAACAAGAGCAGAGGAGTGGTTGGAGAGACAGGGAGCAAACATTTAGGGGCAAACAGTTTCACTTTATTCTGCAGACAAAATGGAAGCATTAGCAGAAGGGGCATGACTGATCTGCTGAGGGCTGGGGTGATGGGCTCAGTGCTTTTCAGAATAACCATTTCGAGTGTGCCCTGTCCCTGGTGTGCACTGAAGAGCCACTCCAGCCCCGGCGGGCTCCGGGAGATGCTGAGGTGGAGGAGATTCTCATTATTTCTTCTAGCAGCAATATATTATAACCCCATTGTTATCAGCAGTGCTGCACTGGAACACTCGCTGAAAGGAAACCAAGATTGAAAAGGACCAAGATGAAGCAGAAATGCTTTGGCTGAGTTCAGTTTGGGGGACCTGTGAGGAGGATGGGGAGCTGCAGATGGGCACTGTGCTTCCTCTGCAAACCCAGAGAAGCCTTGGCAAGGGATGGCTGAGAAGCAAAAGCTGCTCCTGAGCAGGGGCCAGCTCGGGTAGGTCCTGGCTCACCCCTACTGTGGTGGGTGGGAGGCTTGGGGCTGCAGGAGGCAGTGGGGTTTAGGTCAGTGGTGCTTATGGGACTCAATGGGGATAGGGGAGAGATGAGTGGGGGTCTCTGCTGGTGGGATTGTTCTGAGGTAGGGGTGTATCCCCACCCCAGTGGGTCCACCCAGCTTGAGTGATGGGTAGAATCTTTCCATCTGTGACAGTTCTGAAGGAGATGGAGATCCTTGGATGGTTGTAGAGCTCCTGCTTCCCAAATATCTGTGGGGAGCTGGGCACCAGGCAGCCCTGGGCGTGTGTAGTGGCACCAAGGTCATTGTAAGAAACAACTGGGAGGAGGAGGAAGAGGGAGTTGTGGAGGTGAGGGGATGTCTTTGCACAGCCTTGGAGCTTGGGTAGTTGTGGTTCATGGTCATCCTCCTGTGCTGTGCCCAGGGTGGGTGCTGTGCTGGGAGCCTGGTCCAGCTGTGGCATCCCTGGGAACTGACCACAGCCCCCATTCCCAGTCCCCCTGAGCTGCTGGGAGCGAGGAGGTGGGGACATCAGGAGTGAGGTCTGCTCTGGGAAGAAGGGAGGGGTGAAGGGAAGGTGCTTTACAGATCTAGTTCTTTCTTCTGGTTTGATTGGTAATAAAATAAACGTATTTCCTCAGGTTTTGGCCATGACAGTAATTGTTGAGTGATCTCTCCCTGTCCTTACCTCAACCCACGGGCCTTTTGTTGTATTTTGTTTCCCATGCCCTAGGATAAGGGCAGGGATGGAGTGGCTGAGTGGCCACCTGGGGTCCAGCCAAGGTCAGCCCACCACAGTGTGCCAGTGCTTCTTCCTCTCCATACAAACTTTGGAGACAAGAAACGAAAATTCCTTTTGGAAACAGTTTTCCAAACCTCCTGGCAGACACCAGGGTTCTCAGCCTGGCTGGGAGCTGCTGCTGCTGAGCAGCCTTTCTCCAAAAACTGCCGAATTATGGGTATTGTGAGTTTAATGTAAAGGTGTCAGGTATCTCTGAAGAGAAATTAAGAGAATGTCAAAGGTAAAAACTAAACAAAAGGGCAGACACAAAAAGGCTGTAAATGAGGTGGAAATTGCAGGCAAATAGATAATAGAAGAAAGTTTAAGTAGCAATTTGTAGTCCTTCGCACAAGGAAGTGCACTTCATTTTTAATAAAAAAATAAAATCTTGGAGGATGCTGCACTTCTAAATACAGAGCTAAATATACCCTGGAAAAACCGAAACTGGTTTTCGTGCAGCCGCTCGGAACGCGCACGCAGCAAAACAAAAGTGAGGAGTTGATTGACAGAGTTAATCTGTCCTTAATAAACGTTTTATTTAAATATTCATTTTCCTCATTTGCATTAATTCCTTGCTCCAGGCCGGCTCTCAGTACAGTACCTTTTCCTGGGTCCTCATCCATGAGGATCTCCAGCTGTCCTGGCTCTGTGGCAGCTCCCAGGTCAGAGCCTTCCCACGGGCATGGAAGTTGGGAAAAGATCATTTTCTCCTTGAAATAGGAGCCCACCATTTTTCCTCTCACTTTGTGTGAGATAAAAGCAAAAAAAGGGACAAAAACCTTGCGAGGTGAGAGCTGCTGCTGTGCGCTGAAGGTTCTCGATGATGGTGATGGTGATGACAGAACAGAAGAGAGATGGATGCATTTCCAAAATATTCCTCACAGCTTTTCAGGGGAAAAAAGAAGACTTTTTTTTTTTTCTGGCTGTACTGGTGTGATCTCTCCCAGTAAGGGAATTCTGGAGTTGGGCTGGAAGTCCTGGCTGGAGCTGAGGCAGTTTGTGTGTCCTCTGGGATGAGCTGACTGTGACTGGTGCTTGATGCACCCAGAGAAATCCATGGAAATCCATAATCCTCCAAGTGGGGCTAAGGTGGTTGTTTTCCGTGCAAAGAATTGCTGGATTAGATGAAATGCCCATCAAAACCACAGCTGCCAGGGATTTGGAGGGTGTTGCTAATTAAGGGATATTTGTATTTGGTTCACATGTCGGCGGGAAAAGGAGGAACGATTTCTTCCTTCCTTTTCCCCTTCCCTAATCCCCATCTGAGCCACACCAGGACAGGTCCCGTGCTCCTGGGGATGGCTCTGGTGGCACGTGCCAGCCCACAGGCAGAGTTGGCAAAGCTGCTGTGCTTGAGATGCCTGTCCCTGGAGCTGCTGTGGTGCTGGGATGTGCTCCCATCCGAGGGGGAAGGGGGATTTTTCCAGGCGGATTACGAGGATGCAAAGTCAGCATTGCCTGGTGCCTGCTGTGGTGGGGGCTTGGGGTGACACCAGAAGAAAAGGGGATGGGTGGAGAACTTCACCCACTTTGTCTCAAACATCTCAAGAGTCTGGCCTTGGCCAGGGCTTTCCCAGTTTTTGCATCCCCAGGCAGGGTGTGGATCTGATTCCTCCCCACCAACCCCACGAACACGTGCACGAATTTCTTTACTCTCACTCTTCTCAATGGGGAATTTGTGACTGCCTCCTCCTTGTTGCTCCCAGCTCTAAAACGTTCACTGGGATAATGTCTGTGACATGAGGGCTTCCTCCACAGCTCCTGCTTCCGTGCCTCCAAATCCCCCTAAATGTGTGTCCCTGGGACAAGCCCTTATCTTTCCACGGGGATTTTGTAGAATGGATTTGGTAGAGCTGGGGAACTGAGGATAAACACAAAATATTTCCGTGTAGTAGCACAGAGATCTTGATTTAGGTGAGAAATAAGTAGCATAAACAAGGTTAAGTGTTGAATTGAAAAGAAAGCCAGGGAAAATGTCAATATCTTCTCTCTAAAAGAAAACAAAATTAAAACACCCCACCAAACCCCACCTTACCTATGTAAGTACCTGAGCTGGAATATCCACAATTTCTTCTGTGCCTGTGCAGAGCTTCAGGTGCTCTTTAAAGCTCAGATTGCTTGTTTATATGTGAATTAGTGATAGGATTTCTGTACTGCTTGTAAGAAATGAGGCAGAATTTGTTTCAAAGATCTAATGAGTGCTGGGCTGTCTGCAGCCAGCAGAACATTTCTGTCCTGCCTGGAATGAGGCTCTGTCAGCTGTGGCTGTGTTTGCTTCAAGAGATGCCGTCACCATCAAAGATACTCACTGTAAATGATTCTGAATGTGTGGATTTTTTTGCTTTACAGCTATTTCTGCATATCCAGAATATTAAAGGGAATGTGTTTTCCTTGAAAGGAGGTGGTTTGTATGTTGGAGTTGTTAGAACATGTGCAGAGCGCATTTGTTTTGTCTCAATTTATCTTATTTCGCCCATTTGTGTTTGTTTACGGGTTGTTTTCTTTGTAAATCGGGTTTAATGCTGAAAGCCATTTATAGAACAGGAATAAAGCAAAGCTGACTCCTGAATGATGATAAATGCTTGGAGGAGAAAGGATCTCGTGTTGGTTTAGCCAGGAGTGCCCCACAAGGAGCAGGACAGCGGGATGATGCTACCTGAGAAGCTGTGGCTAACCCAGATGCTGCTTGTTCTCCTTCTCCAGATGGAAATCATCTGGAGAAGATCTGGAGATGATGATGATGATCATCATCATCATGGAACAACCTGGTCTAGCTCAAGGTGTCCCTGCCCATGGTAGGGGTGTTGGAACTACATGATCTTTATGATCCCTTCCAACCCAAACCATTCTGGGATTCAGAAATCCCTTCTTAGAGAGCAGATGCACTCAATAAAAAGCAGCTTATTAAACTGTGGGTTTGTTTGGTTCATCGCTTTCTCTGTGTGTGTGAACAGAGGCTCAGGGCTGCGACTGTCGTTTTCAGAATTCAGCAGGTTCCTTTCTGCTGCTGTGGAATGAGTCAGTACAGTTCCTGCTTTGATTTACAAAATTGGATTTTAATCTCTTTGAAACCATTATGCTAAATCAATTTTTAACATAGCAGAGCAAGGAGGTACAAAGCCTCCCTTGTTCTCCAGTTGTGAACTCTTCGGTTGAGCAAGCGCTGTATAAACAACACTTAAACGGCATCAAGGGGGAAGGGCTTTGCCAGGATAGAATCATGGAATGGCTGGGGTCAGAGGGGACCTTAAAGCTCATCCTGTTCCATCCCTGCCATGGGCAGGGACACCTTCCACTATCCCAGGTTGCTCCAAGCCCTGTCCTTGGACACTGCCAGGGATCCAGGGGCAGCCACAGCTGCTCTGGGCACCCTGTGCCAGGGCCTCACCTCCCTCACAGGGAACAGTTTCTATCTAATATTTAACCTAAATTTCCCCTCTTTCAGTTTGAACCCATTACTCTTTGTCCTGTCACTCCAGTTCCTGATGCAGAGTCCTTCCCCAGCTCTCCTGTCGCCCCTTTAGGTACTGGAAGGGTCAGTGAGGTCTCCCTGGAGCCTTCTCCAGGCTGCACAGCCCCAGTTTTCTCAGCCTGTCTCCAGATGGGAATAGAGAGAGGGAATAGAGTTTTGCTGTTTGTGGCTCCAGCAGGATTCGAGATCCCTCCATCCTGGTATTTGGGTTTTTGGGTCTCCCCCCCCCCACCCCAGCCCAGCTCCAGAGCTGTCAAGGCATCAGATGAATCACCCCTGTGATGTTTTGGATTTCTGGCAACAGTAGTATTGGGCAATCATCCAAATCTGGCAAGGCACTGATAGTGATGAATGGGAAGCTCACGTGGCTCTGTATGGAAAGCAGAGCAGGAAAAGTTCTAAGATGACTCTGTGAGACAGACAGGCCTCCATTTGCCCTTTATCCTCCTCTTCCTTTCCTAAATCTGTGCTATCCCACTATCTAGCTGGTAAATCAGTCTTGCTGTAGGCTGGGGAGGGGGCAAACCCCTTACAAAATACTGCATACAGATTCTAGACAGTATTTCAGGCTGCTCAAACCCTCACAAAATTCCAGGCTTTCCAGAGCCATCCTTCTTGCCTTTTGGAGAGGCCACTTGCACGTCCTGTTTGTAATCCTCACCCAGGAGCTTCTGCCCCAAACTCTCCAGGGAAGAAAATCTGACAAAGAACATTCATAAGCTTTATGACTTTAATTAAAACTTGGAGAATGAGGCCTTCCAGAAAAGTTCACTGGCACTTTTAAAGAGCCACATCACTGAGCTCTGACCCCATTGTTGTTTTTCCTCTCTTCTGGAATAAAAAAAAAAAGGAAGATTTGGTCTGTTTTACTCCTCAAGTGAAAAAAGGGCACGTGGCATGTTATACTTGGCCAAATTTTAGTTTGTAAAACCCAAAAATAAGCATAAAAGCTAACTACAGAATGACTAGAGTTAGGGAGGAAGATGAAGAGCAGGGAAATTTCAATCTTCTTAAAAATCTCCTTTAGGATTGAAAAAAAGAGTCTCTTGCAAGATTTGGGCAATTTGCTGCATAAAAAATCTCACTGCCTAAGAGTTGAGGATGTTCCTGAAACAATAATCCAGAGCTGGGGAAGGGGCTGAGGCTGGAGAAAAGGAGGCTCAGGGGGGACCTTGTGGCTCTGCACAACTCCCTGACAGGAGGGGGCAGCCGGGGGGATTTGGGATCTTATCCCAGGGAACGGGGACAGGAGGAAAGGGAACGGCCTCAGGCTGTGCCAGGAGAGGTTTAGATTGGATATTAGGAAAAATTTCTTCATGGAAAGGGTTGTCCAGCCCTGGCACAGCTGCCCAGGGCAGGGCTGGAGTCCCCATCCCTGGAAGGGTTTAAAAGCCATGTAGATGTGGCACTTGGGGACACGGGTGAGCGGTGGCCTTGGAAGTGCTGGGGAAATGGTTGGACTGGATAATCTCAGAGGGGTTTTCCAACCTAAATGATGCTGTGATTTCCATGATTTTAAGAGCCTGGGGTCAGAGCTGTGCTCATCCTGTCTGTGCTGTCGTGTGGTGTTGGGTATTTCTGGTTTGCTCTTTCTTTCTGATCCTTGGGCTGTTCTTGCCTCTGCAGACCCAATTCCTTTGGAACAGCCCCATAACTGAGCTCCTGGGGGCTTTTGCTTTGTTGAAAAAACGTGGTTTGGTCCCCATTTTTGGTTTGCCAAAATGGCAACTTCCACTTCCTTCTAATCCCCTTCTAACTTGAGAGGGAGCACCTGAATTTGCTGATAATCTGTGATTATTCCATGCTAATCTTGCCATTGTAGAGGATGGCTCTGCTTGACACTCAGCAGATGAGTTAATTATTTTCCTTTATATCATCTGCCCTCCAGGCAAGACTTCCCAACAGCTTTTGGTCCATCTTTGTTACCTTCACTGTTCAACATGGATTAGTTCTCTATGCTCTCCTTGCCTGTCGTAGGTAGGATTGCTCAGCATCCCCCAAAACCATAATTTTCTTTTCCTTGGGTAGCAGTTTTACCAGATGAATCGCCACTGCCTGGTTTTTTTGCAGGCTGTGGGATGTGTGGTGCCCTTTGGAGCAGGCAGCCCAAGCTAAATCCCAGGATAAGGCTTGGCACAGAAGCTCAGGGTTACAGGCAAACAGGAGAAAATCACTGGAACCTCACACAGTGTTGCCAGTGCTGGAATATAAAAGAAAATATTTCAGAATGCTGCACTGAACTACTTAGTTCTGAGCCAGGATCCCAAAATAACCACCTTTCAGTTGGTAAAATAAATTATCAAAGTCTTTCAGATCCAAATGTAATGCTTGGGCAAATTAATCCATTGTTGTATTGTTATAGTGCTCTAATCATATTTTTATATATCCCAGGAGTTGGAACTAAGAAGCATTTTGCTGTCAGTGCAAACACAATAATAAGAATAGTCTTAACAAAGTGACGTGCACTTAGTTGACTTTCTGAAATACATTTCAGCGGAAATTACAGATGCTTTTTTACTTTTCATTATCATTAAGGTCCAAATAACTTCCTTGTATTGAAACCCAGGCTTACTTTATCTGCTTTAATAATTATATTGAGGCTCATTATGGACACCTTGTTTGTAATTCTGGCTTTTCTTATTGAATTCTGAATGTGTTATTATAAAAGTATGTACTTTAACAGATGGAGTATATTATGGCAACGTTTAGTTCCAGTTGATCTTTTCTAAAGAGCACGCTGAGTGATCTCGGGCTAAATACAACCAAGACAACATCTAGCTGGATTTTTTTTTCTTTTTCTTTTCCCCCTAATAGCATTTTCCAGGCTGCTTGGGGGAAAGCAGAAACCAAGAAATGCCTCTGGATTGATCAGGGCAGCTGCAAAAGGTGGGGTGGTGAAGATCTGGTGATGAGGAAGAGGTGTGGAAGCTGCATCAAAGGCAGGGGAGAGTTCTCCAAGAAAATATCATAGTTGATGTCAAGGTTGTCTCATTTGCCAGTGGGATATTGCTTTAATGGTGTTCTTTTTTCCTCTCCAGTTTACATAATGAGATCAAGCTAATTAAACCATGTCTAGCTCTGGGAAAAGATCAAAATGTGAGGTTTTTTTATTGCACTTTATTAAAACCTTCACCCTGTAATGGAAGATTATAGGAAGTACTTTGCTACCAGTGCATCTTGCTCATCCCTGAAAAATGCAGCTCCTCTTTTTTACCAATACTTCCTGGCTTTTAATTGTTTTTCCTCCAAGTTGACCACATTTTGGGAACTCCCAGAAGGTGCACCGTTGATGTGGTTGGGTAGATTAGGTGAAGGAGTAATAATAAGTAGATGCAGTGAGGTGTTTTATGCAAAAGCCAGTGACAGTAAAACCCTCTGAAAAGTGTCTTTTTCTGTAGAGTTGTGGAGGAGTTGCCTAGCCCAGTTTATTCAGCACATTCCTTGTCCCACACAGCTGACTGACCATTGCTGGGGGGACACTCAGGGGTCTCTCTGGGCCTAGGAATGGTTTTCTTTACAACCTCTTTACATTCGAATGTATTTTTTTCCCATCCAATTTTGCGTTCCTAAAAAAAAAACCAAAACAAAAAAAAAAAGAAACGGAGGGGAATGAAATGAAAATACGGTGATTTTTATCGAGGTTAAATGCAAATAACCTCATTGCACTTGGGGCTGGTGGTGACTGGTTGCCCTCCTTGCTGTGACAGCAGCTCCAGGTGTGTTCTTGGATGACCTCAGCAGTGGCTGATGTCTCACAGAGGTCCTGTGATTCAGCACTGGCGATGCAGCTGCTGCATTTTCCCCTCTCCAGGGTCACAGATGAGTCCCCCCTGATGGCAGTACCTGTGGGTGTGTGTTGGTGGCACCACTGTCACCTCGCCAGGGCCTGGAGCCGCCAGCAGGCCTGGATTATGGGAGGCTTTCCGGGCTGGTATTAAGGCAAGGAGCTCTTGCCAACATTAATATATGACTGCATTAGATCATGCTAATTATATTTTGAGCTGGAATGATTTCAGAAGCGTTGGGAGGCAGCGAGGGCTCTCCCATGCCTTCTCCCCCTTGCAGAGGAGGCAAGGTTCAAGCGTTGTTTTCGCCTCCATAGGGGAGGCACAGCTGTGGTGGGAGCTGGGATGGAAGTTTCTCCTGACGGGGCTGGAGTGCAAGAGCGCCTTTGAGGTCCCACTCAAATCACTGCAATTTCCCAATTTTTCCAAGGAGCTCTCCACTTCAAGCCTTGGTGGCTCCACTTGGAGGGAAAGGAGGGGATGGATAAAGAAGGGCAGCTTTTGTTTGAGGCAGGTTGCACTGTCCCCACCTGACAAGGTGGCAGTGTAGCTGTGCTCTGCCAGCTCTGTGCTCTTCCTCGCCCTTCCAGGGCCCTTCCACGGAGCCTGGCAGGGACTGGGATGTACAGGGGGACCACGATGTGTGTCCTGTAGGATTTCCCTGCATCAGCAACTGTCTCCTGATGAATAAATTGGCTCCATGTGGAAGCAGAGCCGGATCCACGGGGGTCAGCACGAGCCTCTCCTCGCCTTGATGGGCTCTAGATGAGACCCTACAGAATAACTGATGGTGGGTTGAGGTTTGGTTTTTTTTTTTAATCTGTGCAAGATCTTAAAATATATTAGGGTTAATGAAATCAGCGCAATTGGGAAGCGCTGCCTGTGACGGACAGATGGCCAAAAGCACTTGGAAGTACAAGTGGGTTTGCACCAGAAGGAGAGCCGGGATCTGGCTGACGGATGCCACGTGCCATGGGCATGGGCTGGTGGTGATGCAGGAGGAGGGAGCGCCCTGAGCTCCCACCCTGCTGAGGTGGTGCTGGTTTGCTCCACCTCAAGGTCTCAATCCTGCTCTCCTCCCGTTGGAATAAATTCCATCCCATCCGTGGAGGCAGCGTTTGAGCTCCCGAGTGAAATTTATTCTTTTATAGAAAGTGGTCCTTGTCATAATTAAAGATATATGTGTGCTTTCTTTTCCTGTTCAACTCCAGCAGCCACTGAACACACTTAATAATGTTTTTTGCAGTATTTCGGTGGTATGAATGTACATGGAAATTACAGCAAAGGCATCATTTTTTTAACAGCTGTGTTTAGTTGAATAACAGATTTAGAAAGTGCAGACTTTAATTAATCTGTGTTTTCTGCTGGGATTTCAGCACCATCTGATTTACTTTTCATGGCTGAAAAGTGTAATTGTAGTTTTTCCCTTTAGCTGCGAGTTTATCCTCCCAAGAAATCAATTTGGTTCTTCTTTTTCTTAAAGCAAACTCAATATCAAACTGATGGTACCTGGGATACAATACAGGTAATGCCCTGGCTCGGGCTGCTGTGGAGTGGAGAGCAAATATCTGTCAAATGGTTTGCCTGGAAATGCTGTTTTTCCTCTTCCCTGGCTTGCTGTGTATCACAGCGAGCACCCAAATCCCATCCTGTACTCTGGGGCTGGAGGGCAGTTGGGTGACTGGAAGGTGAGGACTGGTGTTAGTGGAGAAACCTCTGAGCACAAAGGATTTTCGTTATCTTTGATACAGTTTTTTTAGTTGGAATTACGGGAGGGAGACTCTGTCTGTGCTTGCTCCTCGTTGCAAAACACATTTGTGTGAGGCTGTTGCTGTAACTCTGCAGATGTTCCTCCAAAAATTCTCTCCTGGAGGTGCCTGGGGATTACAAACTGTGGTGGAAGCAGAGTCAGGGGTTGGAGAACTGTGATGTTAAATTGCATTTCTCATGCGCTGGTGGTCACTCATTGCTCCATCTCTGTCAGGATCAGTGTGAGTGTTGTGAACATGGAGAGGTTCTGTGGCTCTGGTTTGGGATTTTTCTTTTAAAATCAGCCTCTTGTGGAAATGTATCCTTGTCCCACCTCTACTTTTGCCCTGGGACAAAGTTCCCTAAGCTGAGAACTTGTGCCTGGGTGGTTGGAGTTGCTCAGTCAAGTTGCTTCTCTCGGTGTCTGCTGGCTCTGGAGAATCCACAGGGGAATGAGTGTCCTTGTCATCCAAACCCTTGTGTGAACCAGCCTTTTCTTCCCTGGGAGGGTGGGGAGGCCCTGGCACAGGGTGCCCAGAGAAGCTGTGGCTGCCCCTGGATCCCTGGCAGTGTCCAAGGCCAGGTTGGACGGGACTTGGAGCAGCCTGGGATAGTGGAAGGGGTCCCTGCCATGGCAGGGGGGGGAGGTGGATGATCTTCAAGGTCTCTTCCCACCCAAAGCACTCCCTGGTTCTGGGAAGAAGGAAAGCTGCTTGCACCCTCTGTGAATAGTGGCGTGCTCCCAGCAGTGCTCGTCGTGAGCTGGGTTGGGCAGAAGGAAGTTTTTTACAAAATAAGGGCATTACTTGCATTGTTGGAGAAGTCTGTGTCATTTTAGTCACTGTCAGATGTACTTTCCCCTGATTTCTGTTTTCTGAGGCTGGTGTGGGGTGTGATGTCTGGAGGGCTTTGTGTGCAAAGCCCACAGGGGCAGAAGGGAGGCAGTGCTTTTTGAGTCCGAGTGGAATCTTAGGATGGCTGCTAATCTGAGTAAGATAAAAAAAAAAAATCTTGATGGGCTTTAAAACTTACTTTAATTAAGGTTTTTCCTTTCATCTCACCAAAGCCCTGAATTAGCTCCTTCATTCTCCCACAAATATGCACAGTCCCTGCTGGTATAGACACTCAAACACATGGAGAGCTTCAGCTGAAGGGTCAAATCCAGATTGGGAAACACCCTGTGCCCAAAATGAATTAAAGCAGGATTTGGGCAAAGTTAAAAAAGGCCAAACTACCCAGCTGCCTGCCTGATCTGGAGGATGCTGGGATTCTCCAGAGGAGTCCTGTTCTTTCCAGCTTTATTGAAGAATGTGGTGAGCTGCTGTTACCAGCCCGTGCAGGTGCAGATTTTACACGGTGATTTTTTTGCTCTGCAGAGGCTTGTCCAGACAGTTGTGCCTTTTTGTGGTGCTCCACACCCTTGGATGGTTTTGCTCCAGAGATTTTGCTCCATGGGCTTTGCCCCTGGAGGTTTGGGAGATGATGCTTGGTGGAAACTGGACGCAGCAGGGTCCTGGACCTGGGAGACAATGCTTTGAGCTGCTCTGCATGTCTGGGGTTTCCATGACGTTCCTGGTGTGATTTCCTGGTGTGATTTCTACTAATACTGGCATATTCTGACGCAACATTTTGGCCTCGATGAGTTGGTGGACAAATTCAACAGGAATTTTTCGAATAGCTCCGCTCTGCAGCCCTCGTGCTGTGCCAGGTTTTGGCTGGGGCATCACTTGATGAACACTGGTGAGGGGCCCTCCACTGGAAAGGCATTTGGGACCACGTGTCCCATCTTCTGTGGGGTGATCCTCTGTGGGCTGAGCCTCCCTGCGCGGGCTCGACGTTCCCTTCCCACGCGAGCTCCGAGAGCCTCTCTGGAGCGGCTGTTCCGTGGGGTGACCCCGCTCGCTGCAAAGTTTGACCCAGGCACGGTGCCAGCCCGAAGGAAGGCTGACAAGTAATCAGGAATCAAAGGAGCCACCTGCACGCCACGGGGAGCCGCTCACCGGGTGGCAGGCGAGCGGTGCCAGCGCTCATCGCCGAGCCTTGTTCTCCAGCCCCGCTTCCCAGGGAGGCGGCGCGGGAGGGGGGCTGCTCCCTCCCTGGCTTCTCCGTGCCCTCAGCGGGGATTTTGAGAGGGATGTGAGGTGGGATCGTGGCTGTGTGGATGTGCCAGGATGCTGCTTCGTCAGGGGGAGAACCAAGGGGGAGCGTTGAGAGCGATGGGGTTGGGCTGGAGCATCTTTGGGGCTGCTGATGCTGCGGCAGAGGAGAGGGGACGGGCGAGCTGAGCCGGTCACTGTGTGAAATTCCCACTCCTTTGGCTGTGTGAACCCACAGGCTGCACCGCCAGCAAATAGGCAGGGAGGAAAATAAGGCCTTTTTAAGAGTGTTTTTATCCTCTGCTGGTTGGTAAGAATGGCCCTGGCGGGTGGGAGGGAGGCAGAGGGGTGGCGTGATGTGCAGATGCCGCTGTCACTGCACACGCGCTCCCGGGGCTGGCAGCTCCCCATTCCCACTTCAGGGGGCAGAGAGGATTTGTTTTGGAGAGGGAGAGCGTGAGATGGTGTGTGTGGCCACGTAATTACTTGGGGTTTGTGTCGAAGGAAGGCACATGAAAATCACCACCCGCCTCCAGCCCCATGCTGCCCCATGCCTGTCACCCGCAGAAGGACCTAGCCCAATATATCCAATCTTTGGTCTCATATTAGGGTAGGCCTTGATAGGATCTGTTTTAAACAGCAAGGGAAATCCATTCCTGCCATTCTTCCAGGGCTGCAGTAGTGGATTCAGAGCAGTCCCTGCCCTTTCCCTGCTGAGTGCAAGGCAAGGGGAAGCCGGTCTCCAAAGCGCTGCGAAAGGAAACTCACTCCTGCGAAGCTGGGCCAAAAATGAAGGGTTTTTATAGCGTACAAATGTTACCTACAGCTATTTATACACCCTCCTCAAAGGCTATTTATACCCTTCCCCTGCTTTTGTGCTGCTGGCTGGAGAAAATCCTTACATTAGATGTTTTCGGCAGCGTGGGATGTTCTTCAGCCGTCGCCCGACTGCAGGACCGTCTGTTTCCAACATCATTCCTGGAAGAAGAGGGTGATTCATGGGCTGCAGCCACTGCCACGGCTCTGAAAGCAGGGTTGGCATCGTGGGTGCCAGTCTGATGAAGGGGAGAAGGGGATGAAATGCCTGATCATAGCAGTGTTAATGAAGGCCATTGGTTCATACAGCTGAAGGGGGCGGCTCGTTGCGTCAAGGGTCAGGAGTAAGTTTTTCCCCCCTTTCCCACATTGTGCAGTCGATCAGGAGCAGTGTAAGGTTATTTTATTGTTTCCAGGAGCGCCGGACCCAGGCTCCCTGCGGGAGGTCGCATGCTTGGCTTGCTGCATCATTGATCCAGCCTGCCAGAGAAATTCTTTATTCCTCTTAAATGTGGACTTGCACTTAGAAAGCAAACAATCCTTTAACATTTCTGAGGCTGAAAGCAGAAAAACGAGTGGCTTTTGTCATCAGGGATGCTGTCTTTTTTGATCGCTCTGGGAATCCAAGGGAATGTGCTACCCAACAAAGAGCAATTTTGTTAACAAAAAAAAAGGGGAAAAGGGAAGGGATTGCAGCTTCCCGTGCTCTGGATAATTGGGGCTGTCTCCTCTGCAGCTCCACGGCACTCCAGTGACTGGGTTTGGAAGTTGAATGGTTTTGAGGTTTCCCCGACTCACACCATGAAGTTTCCAGTTCGGTCTCTACCGGCCAGCACTGGTGTGCTGAGTTTGGCAGGCACCTCTTCTTGCAGTTGTGGATATTTGCTTATGACAGATAACCAAAAATCTCTTCATTATCTTTGGAAAAATGCTGTGCGCTGTTAGAACATCATTGCCGTGTCCGAGATTGGTTTTGATTTTAGAAATGCTGAAGGAGTGGCTTTTTGTGGGAGGCTTTTCCCGGAGGGGTCTCTGGGAGTTGAATTTTGCCTTCCTGCAGCTGAGGTTGCCTCTGTCACTGCCCTTTATTTCCAGGACGTTCTGGTGCTCCTGTGTGGATCAGCACTGTGCCTTGTACCACAGGGCTGTGGTGCAGAGGGAGCTCCTGGGTGGCTCCTGAGCTTTTCCAATGCTCGTGGGGCCGGGACACCACTGATGCCTCTTTTCAAATAGCATGAAATTGGGCAATAATGCTTCCTTTCAGTTGCTGCTTGGTTTTTCTTATCCCAAGCCGAACTTTTCCAAGGTTGCCTGCAAGTTCTCTGTGCCACAGGCTCTGGCTCCCGGGTTCTGCCGATGGGGAGAAGCTTCTGCAGCGTTTGCAAATCCTCCTCTTCTCCATTCCCCTCACTACTTCTGTTGTCCCTTTCTCCACGACGACAAGAAGGCGACTTTCTGTCATTATTTTGTGCAGAAAGAACCTTCCGACTCCTCCTGAACCCGCAAATGGATTTCTCAACCTCCAGCCGTCCAAGGTGTAAATGAGATGGGAGCGAGGGCTTCGCACAAATCCCACCTTCTTGCCAGCAGCCTGCTCCCTGCCTGCTTCACTTGACATTTTTCTCCCCTAATGGGGATTATTTTTTCGAGAAACGCCCCCCAAATTTGTTAATTCTCAGCACTGGCGAGCTGGCGTTGGGAGGTGCTGGCAGCAGGGGCAGGGACCCCCAAATTCCGAACAATCGTGATGTACTGTGCAGCTTGGGCAAAGTGCATTTGTTGCCTTGGAAACAAATAGCAGCAGTGAACAACTCAATGAAATTTATGGAATCAACTTCAATAAATCTTGATGATAAATGTGCAAAAACATACCCGGTTTGATGAAGATCTCCAGTATGCAGATGTGAAGGATGGTAGTAAGTTATATAAGTGCTTCGGCGCCGATTTTGGGCTGCCACGGTCGTGTTCCTATAATATGGGCTTTTTTTTGTTGTTTCTGAGGAAGCTGTCTGCTTCTTTTCATAGATATGGCATTTAATTTTAATTTCCAGGGTATCTTTTAGTTTAATTGGCATGCTGGATGATTACAGTGGGTTGTTTTGTCTTTTGCAAAGCCTGATTCATATCGAACTCGGGATAAAAATAAAATTGAGAGCGGTGGCAATCCAAGGGAGCACAGAGTGCCACGTCGCCCGCCTCCAAGAAGGGTGCAGAATTTCACAAATTAATTAAAGCAGTTATGTAGGACATCTCCCTAATTCCTTGTATCAGCCTGTGAGTGTTCCAGATGGGGTCAGGTCAGGGATTTTGTAGTTACAGCCAAGCTCTGTGGCAGGTTTTGCTCTGACGTGGAAAGGTCTCTCTATTTACCTGTGCATAGGCACAGGGTAGGTTTATTGTATCTCAGCCAGTGATATTTTCTAAAATTGATATTTTTCGTTCCTGATTTGACCTGTGGATCGATGGGGGTTCAGGAATATCAGTGGATTTGTGTGGAGATGATGTTGTAAACCTTTAACACAGCCCTTAATGCAACAAGATGTTTTCCCATTGGTTCCCTCGCCTCTTCTCCTTACAGGGCCTTATCTTCACGATTTTCTGCCAGGTCAGGAAGCACTGGGAATATTTGTTTCTTCCTTTCCTGGTGTGTTGGGCCTCAGTTTTGCCCTTCAGCAGCTGAAGGGGGCTGCATGAGGCCACACCCTCCCTCTGTCCCCTCTGCTGCAGCCACCCCGTCCTGCTGGGCTGGGACCCAAACCCAAGGCTGACCCCATGGACAGGGGTGTCAGAGAACCCCAGAATGGGTTGGTTGGAAGGGACCTTAAAGCCCATCCAGTTCCACCCCCTGCCATGGGCAGGGACACCTTCCACTATCCCAGGCTGCTCCAAGCCCCATCCAGACTTGGACATTTCCAGGGATCCAGGGGCAGCCACAGCTTCTCTGGGCACCTTGTGCCAGGGCCTCCCCACCCTCCCAGGGAACAATTCCTTCCCAATATCCCCTCTAACCCAGCCCCATGCCAGTGTGGAGCCACTCCCTGTGTCCTGTCCCTCCAGGCCCTTGTCCCAAATCCCTCTGTAGTTCTTCTGGAGCCCCTTTAGGCACTGGAAGGTTTTATAGGGACATTACCACCTTTAAGAAGTTCCCTCCCTGTGTCTTAAGCCAGTTTCTCTGCAGAGGCCTCTTCTACCCACCCTGCCCAGGAGGTGCTTTGGTTTTGATGAATCCTGGAGCTCTCTTGGGTGGACTGGTCACCTCTTAACCTCGGCCCTCCCTTTTCCTTCTCTTACAACATCTTTTTAACTCCTGGAACGAGATGGTTTCAGAACATAAAGACTTCATGTTAGTGCTGTCCTTGGACTGTCAGTGACTGTCAATGATCCAGCCAGGATCCTGCTCCTGCCCTGGCACCTGGATTGCTGCTGGATTGTTGTTTCAGAGGCACCACTTTAATTTGTCACTTGGATCTACCCAGATTCCCAGCCAAGCCCTTGTGTTGCTCAGTATCTTCCAGCCCACACAGTCAGTGCTTCTCTGTGTCAGCCCTAAAGTGTTGTATGGATTAGGGAAATCCCTATGGATGTTGAGGATCACTCCTGCAAATCACCCCAGGTCTGGTACCGGAGCTTGGGATGCGGCTCCTGGGGCTTGCCCAGAGCTCGTCACGATGGATTTTAATTTATTTAATGCCGGGTGTATTCCCAACCTTGGCTGGGATCAAAATCCGAGTTTCCCTTCGATTTCCTCAGGTGTGGAGGGCTGGAAACCCAAAGGGCTTCTCCAGAAACCCTGAGCACGTGGGATGGTTGCTGAGCTCTGCTCTGATGTTTACAGACCACCAGAGCTCTTCCCATTAACATACAACTGTATAAGACAGCTTGAACTCCATTAGGAGCTAAATTTAGTGACTCACTAACTCCTTTTTGATATGTTTTTATAATTTCATTGTATTATGACACTTGATTTTAAATTTGCATGAGTAAATGAGCCTCTTACTAAGTCAGGTAAAAAGATTTTTCACTTATCTACCATGAAATAAGACATTAAAAAAATAGTGAGGGGAGAAAGCAACGTATCCTTGACATATTTAGTTTACATTTTTTCCAACTGTGCTGACTGAACGTTTCTAACCATTAATGATCCAATAAAGCTGTTTGTACCGCTTTAACAGGCTAAATAATTTCACATTAGGAATACATTTTGTAATTAATTTAGTATTTTGTGGGGGAACCCTATTTTTGGAAAATACAAATTTACATTTAATTGCACTCACAATCTGACTTGGAAGATGCAGCGAGTGAAAACTGGCCTTTTATGGTTCACCTCCAAATAGTAAAGTCCATGGAGGCAGTTAACAGTAGTGAACAACTTTAATTGGGATTTCCAGGACTTGTTCAATGAATTTCCCGCAGGGTTCCTTAAAAATACCCCCTGGGCAGTGAAGCTCCTGCAGCTGGTGAAAGATGAGACCACACACCTTCATCCCTGGGGTTCCACCAGCTTCTGATTCACTAACGTGGATTTATAGGTTGGTTTTTTCAAGTATTTCTGAACTTTTATTCAGGATAACCTTGGCGAGACCTGAACAACTTCAGGGATTTGCACTTCAGAAGTATTTTCCCTCTCATTTCCTCTTGGAGAAGAGACCACCCAAGGTCCTGCTGCCAGTGGGATTTGGGGGATGTATGTGGGGAGCATCCCTTTGTTTTGTTCAGGTGATGAGCAGCAAGGAGATGGGCACTGGTGATCCTTTGGTCCTGACCTGGGCTCTGGTGATGAGCTCCAGGGAGGTGAGGTGAAAGTTCCTCTGTTAATTACCCAGCTTTTTGACTCCCTCCATCTCTCCGGACACCACCAGCTTTAATTTTTTTGTGTTACTGATATTTTTTCTTCCCTTTTCCCCCCGTTTCATTAACAGTGACAGATGCTTTTAATTAAAAAGAAAAGACAAAACAAAATCCCGAGTAAAACAAAAAGAGAATATTCTAATTTGGCGTGACATTATGAGGCAGGATGGCTCCTGGCATCCAAGGTATGGAAAAGGTCATCTTCCACAGCTCCAGCCTTTTGCAACAGTGGAATTAAGTTCAAACTCAGGCTGGTTTTGAAGTCTTAAGTCTCTCCAGGGATTCCTTTCATAACATCTTCGAACTGGATAACACTACAGTAAATGAAATACACTGCACTGGATTAAAGGGTTATTTCCCCTGTGTGTCGAGCTGACACAGAATCCCAACCCTCAGGTTGCCTCCGAGTTGTCTCTATCTGCTGATACCCTCCCTGCTTTACATAACAGCTCTCGGAGTTTTTGCAGGCAAAGTTTTGCCATTATTTATTCGGCTCCGGCGCTCACGGAACGATTTTATGCAGCGAGGAGCCGAAATAAAGCAACTAAACGGGAAGGAATTTAATGGGCTTCAGAATGTGAGGGAAGCAATGCCGGGAAGAGAGGAGCTGCCTCTCCAGGTCTGTGGTGCTGCTCTGTAATTTGTGCTGAAACACAAACCGTGGCTGTGCCCGCATCGCCGCTCACGTTCAGCAGCAGGGCCCGCAGTCACAACTGAGGCTGAGAAATGCTGCTGTGCTCTGAGCTGGCTCTTCCAACAGCTACAATTTGTCAGGGGTCGTTTGCAGTGTGTTTTCTTGTCGAACAAATGTTCCTTTTGACTTTGAACTCGGTGCAGCTCATGCGGATTTTGTTGAGGGACGGGCACCCAAACCGCTGCCATCTGCTGAGCTCCAGAGCACAGGGGAAAACCAGTGCCTTGAAATCTTGGAGCGTTGGCTCTTCCAGCTGTGTTGTGCCATCCCATGGCCAGTGCCCTGTGCCAGGGTGGCCTCTTGGTGCAAGGGAAGGTGTTGTCTCCAAGCTTGGCATGGCAAATCACAGTGGGCATCTATTGAACCTGCTCTGGAACTGCACAAATGGTCTTGATCCTTTGTTTCCCCCACCAAAACACTGATTAAAGACCCCTCCAAAATCATGGGGAGCCTGTGAGACACGAACTGTGCAGTAACACTTTGACAAGGAAAAGGGAGAGAACTGTTTCTTCTCTCTCCATGACTCCTCTCATTTTATTTTATCCAAGGCTGGCTGGGTCAGATGGAAAACTGGAGTTGTGTTATGAAGTGTTTATTTAAGATAAAATGGATCCTCCATACGCTTGATCCGTTTGGGGTTGGCAGAAACAGGGCACTGTGCTCTGTGTGTCCCTGTGTACCTCTGGATCCTGTTCTTTGCTGAAATCTCTGTTCCCACCATGGCTTGGTTTCCTCTCACACCACGGTTTTCTCTGGATGTGCTTATGGATACCACTGGAATAACCACTGCTCCTCTCAACCAACCCCAAACCCCTCTCCTAAGAGCTGGGGGATCAGTGGGGCTGCTGCTCTTCACAAGGATGGGGAGATGCTCCTGATAATTCTAATGTGCTTTGTCTCCATGAACTTTTGGGATGAGGTGTCAGGATGTGGGGCTCTGTGGAAGGTGTTCAGCAGGATTTGTCCCTGCTGGAGGGTTTCTGCTGGCGAGGAGGTGACCCCACAGGCATCAGGTTCCTCTGTTTCCAAGCGTTATTCGCATATAAACACCCACACGCATTAAAAACATGTGGGAAACGATGCTTTGGGGATTCTGCTGTCCACGAGTAATTAAAATCAACAACATTTTTAGATTTCCCTCTTAGTGAACAATCTGGGAGCAGAAGCAAGGGCAGGGGATTGCATGTGCTGGGCAGCTGGAGGTGCCCTCCTGCAGCCCCCGAGACGGTCGCTGTCTTTCCAGGAGGTCTGAAATCTCCCTGGAAAAGCTGGGACATATTGAAAACATGCTCCGAGCTCTTAGCACTTCCTCCAGCTTATTTCTTCAAGAATTTAAAAATATATTTTATAGCACTAAAATAAATGTTAATGAGTCTGCATGGCTTGGGGCTAACAATAGTATTTCTATTTCCATCCAGCAGCCTGGCAGGGCATTTGGCGATGGAAGAGCTGGATGTGGAGACCTGGCTGTTTCTTTCTGACTTGGTCCTTGATGTCTTGAACAGTTTTATTCTCTTGTGCTTCACTTTCCCTGTTTTGCTAAATAGCAGTGAAAAAGCTTCCTTGCTTTGTTCAGGCACCTGGGATTTATCAAAGGCCTCTGGGCAAGTGTTAAATGCTGAGCTGGGTATAAAAAGCGTTATTTAGTGTTATGTTTATACCTCTTCAATGTTAGCATGTATTTTTATATACTCCTCGCGGTGACCTTTGTGTTTTTCCAACCAAGCAGACAATCTCCTTGACTCGGGGGGTTGGTTTTTTCCACTGCCTGCCGTGGCATCTTCGGAGCGATTTTGTAAATACGCTTTTTTTGGGGTGTTTTCAGTGTTTGGGCTGGGACTCACGGTGCTGGAGGTGCCAGTCACATACGGAGGATGGGAGAGTTGCCATGAGGAAAACAACAGCATGGAAGTCCATTCCTCTCATTCCTCACCTTCCTCATTTCTCTCAGCTACAACGAAACGATATTTTAAGGATCCCAGGCTGCCATGTTCGATGGGCAGTGATTTGGGGGGGTACCCCACGCCTTAAGGGGCCTGCAGAGGAGCAGGGCATTGAGTTGATGGGGGGAAGAGGTGTAGGAGTAAACGGGATGGCAGGAATTCAACCCTGGCACCGTGTCAAAGGCAGCGAGCCCTGCTCGGAGCAGCTGCGTTCCCCGGGACTGCGGGAAGCCAAATGGTTTGTTTGTCTGTTTACATGGATCTGTGGGGCTGTGTAGGGGAAAACCACTTAGCAGAAATTCTGCTATTAAAGCAGATGGTGGGAGATTAATCTGGTTTTTTAGGGGGGTACTTGCTGGTACGATGACCACGTTATTAATTCCTTCCCGTGCTAGGAGTCCTTGCGTCGTTCCAGGGGATGGGGGGATTGTGTTTCCCGAAGCTCTCGGCTCCTTCCTCGCTTCCTCATGAGCTGATGTGGTATTTTGGGAAGCAGAGGAGCCGTTTGTCAGTGTTGTTGCTGCAGTTTCTCCACCCGTGCTCCTTCCATGCTGTCCTCTGCTCCAGCCCTTCCCAGTGCTCCCGTGGCAGTTCCAGCTGCCTCCTGGCTCTCCTGGCAGACCAGCAGCAGCCCCTTTGCTGCTGCTCAAACGCTGCTTGTTAGCCTAGATTCCCTTTTTTCCCTTCCATTTTAGAAATTGCTCTTTTTTTCCCCCCCTGCCGTATCGCTGACAGCCGCATTCTCCTTGACAGTTGTGATATTTGTATGTGTGCATGAAAACAGTAGGAAGCATTTATGTAGGTGTCACTAATTTAATTTAATATAATCTGATCTGTATGTATAGGGGAGGACTGCTCTGCACTGAAAATGCTTCTCTTTTATTTTCCAGTCTCCATCATCATCAAATACAACTCCTGTCATTCTCCTCTTCCATTCACCTACCCAAAGACCAAATCTGGAAATAGTAACCAAAAGAGAAGCCCACGTCACACACAGAGCAGGGAAAGGTTGAAATAATTGAAGGGTAAGTGATTTTCTTTTTCACTCTTATTCTGTGTGTAAAGCTACAATAGGAAGTGCAAGACTGTGTAAAGAAGCTGTTAGGCACACACACAGCTGCTCTGTGTGCAAAGTGGAAAAAATGACTGAAATCCTGCTTTGCTGATCAAAGAAAGGTGAGAAAGTGCCCGGGAGGGGCAGTTTGGAGCATTAGTGCTGGTTCTGCTCACCCTGGATCCGTCTCTGCTCCTGCCTGGGTGGAAGCAGAGGCTCTGCAGAGGTTGGCATGGCTTTGGCTGGTCTGAAGGAGCTCCCCAGCTGAGAATGAGCCGGGATATCGGAGTCTCCCGCTGCTGGAGAGCTCTTGTGTCATTTCCTTCTCTCTTCCCCACTTCAAACCCCTCTCAGCTGGGGTGGTGAGCTGTGTGCGTGGGGCAGGATGTTTTGCCTTGCTCCTGCTCTCTGCGATCCCTTTTCCTGGAGAGCAACCTGGCGGTGCCTGTGCCGGGATTTTCCGAAGGGAAGCGTCGATGGGGGCTGGAGGAGGAACAAACCGACTGGCAGAGGGAGGAGGCCTCTCCCTGGAAGTGTTTGCCTTCAGGCTTTCCTTTTGCTGCGAGGGTGGCGAATGAGATAGGAGCAGATAGAAAATCAGCTTCTGTGAAATTCAGAACCCTGGCTCTGAAGCATTAGTAAGCTCCAAATGGTAGGGAGTTCGTTTTCCCACCCCAATCCCAGCTCTGTGCTTGCATATATTGTATTTCCACACGTGTTCTCGTGTAGATGGACAGGATACGCCTTCGCTTGCATTTGAGGACTTCTCTGTAAACATCTGGGTTTTCTGGTTTATTGCTGTTGTGGGTTTGGTTTTTTTCCACCCCTGCAATGTTTGTTCATGCAAAATTCATATCTGGGAAGGGCATCTTAAATCCCTGCTTCTGAGTCAAAAAGGGAAAGTATGGAAGTGAAAAGAGAGATTGTATCGTTTAAGAAATATGATTCATGAATTAATCCTCGTCTGCTCCACCATCTGTGGCGTGTGTTTCAACACAGAAATCCTGGGTTATATCTCTTTAAAAAGCTTTCTTCTTGCTGACTGCCTCAGTTTGCTGCAGCTCTAATGGGGAATTTGCTTCTTTTTGGGGAGAGAGTGGTGGGTTTTATTCACAGCCTGGGCAGGTTGCCTCAGCCTGTGTCCAGGCTGTAGGTCACTGAGGAGGGTGCAGAGCTCTGTGTTTTGGGGGGTGCCAGCTCTCTGTGCAATGCCATGAGCCTGATGTGCAGGCAAAGCTTGTGCATTACTATTTTTGCTGTGGAATTGTGGCTGGATCTCTGGAGCAAGAGATGGGCAGCGATGGCAGGAGGTGCAGGAACCTGTCGAGATCCTTCTGAAAAACAAGTGACTCTTTCCGAAATGGACTGGAGGGTGTTTTGGACTTGTGCTCCAGAAAATAAAGCACTGAGGTCGTTCCCATCCTCTGTTTCCTGGTGATGTTTTTGTAATTTCTTGGTAGATGTGGAGAAAGGGGAGGTTTCCCATCTTGTCCCCAGAAAGGAGCTGCCACACTCTGTGCCTTGGGGAGAAATGGGGGATGAAGGGACACTGGGAGTTTTGGGGGTGACCTTTTTCCGATTGGATTCTCTCAATTGCTTCCCAGATTTTTGCAGGGAACAACTTTCCTTTTTAAACACATTTCTCAGGTTCCTCTTCCTGAAGCAGGTCAGACCCAGGACGGGTGAGCCCTTTTCATCCTCCCTGTCTGAGCAGGACAGAGTTTCCATACTGCATCCACCTTCAATCCCTTTCCTGGATTGCTCCTTTTCCTGGCCCTGGGATTTGCCCCATCACTTTTCTCCCATGCCTCATGTGAGATTCTGGTAAAAGCTTGAGTGTTTTTCCCGTTGTTTTGAAGGATAATCCAAGGTGCTGGAAGTGGTGGATGTTGGGTGGCCTCAGCCCTTGCCACAGCTCCTGGTGGCCTCAGCCCGTGGCTCAGGGATGCTCCCACGTGGCCACAGCCCCTCCTGTGCCAGTGCCACTGATGTGAGCACGGCCCTGGCCGGCTCTGCTCCGACTGATGGATGGAGGTGATCCAGGAGCCGAGTCCCACAGTGAAATATTGCAGGTTTATTGCCTTCCCATTCATCCTGTTTTCACGCCTTTCTGCCTCCCTGACTCATTGCCATCCGGCCTCTGCTCGCAGTTCCTGTTTGCTCTGGGAACACCCACTGGACGAGGCTGGAGCGTGGCAAATCCCTGATGCTTCCCATTGCCTTGGGAGCTTCTTTTTAATGGAACATCAAAAGCCAGGACGGGAAAGGAAAATGCCTTTTGTCAGGAGCAGCAATCGAGTGTTAAAATGAAGGAGGATGTGGGGGATGCTGAGCCCATCGAGCCTCTTGCGTGGTCCCTGAGAAATGTTTTCCCATTCCCTCCATTATCACAAATCCCTTCCTGCCCACTCACCAGGAAACCCTTGGGTGTGCAGGGGCTTCGTGACACAAACCCCACAAGCACCCATAAATAGCTGTGTCTGAAGGGAAAAGGGGGTCAGCAGTGGTTCGGCAAATGTTCAACCCAAATTGGAACCAGGCTGAAAGACATCTCTATCCCAGTGACAGGACCCAGGGAAGGACTGGAGCTGTGTCAGGGCAGCTTTAGGTTGGAGATCAGGGAAAGGTTCTTCCTCCAGAGGGTGCTGGGCACTGCCCAGGCTCCCCAGGGAATGGGCACAGCCCTGAGGCTGCCAGAGCTCCAGGAACATTTGGACACTGCTCTGAAGGCCAGGGTGGGATTGTTGAGATGTCTGTGGAGGGCCAGGAGTTGGACTCAATGATCTTGTTGGTGCCTTCCAGCTCGGGATATTCCACGATTCTGTGACACACCTCTGCATGGAAAATGCTCGTGGGAATCCAGGCCAGATGGGCACCTGGCTCTGTGTCCATCTCACCCACACAGACACACCTGGACATTCACAGATTTGCGAGTAACTTGCTCATTCCTCGTGTGCCTTTACAATATTTTGCAATTTTGTGTATTTCTTAATTGCCTCGATCATTTTTTGTTTGGTGAGAGTTTCTAAGCTTGTTTGCCATTCTTTATCTGCCCCGTGCTATATCTGGGAAGCAGAGATGGTTTCCTGGGGGCTCTTCTGCAAACCTCCACCTCTGTCAGGTGTGTGCTGGTCCCTCCTGTGCCAGCTGATGCTGGTAATCACTCTTCCAAGGTTTCCATAAAACAAGGCTTATGGGCTTTGTGCCTGGAGAAGGTCCTGTGCTTACCTGCATGGCCAGTGTTGGCATTTTGTGAAATACTTCGAGCCCCCACAGAAGCTCTGCTGGTAAAAAAAACCCCTAACCAAACCACCAAGAGGTAAAACAAATTCTATCAGAAAAGGGAAGCAGAAGCAGTCCAGGCATTTTGATATGCAGATTCCATTAGCCACAGGTTTTACTTTTTATTTTAAGCTTTGATTAAAATCAGAAGCTTTTATTTCAAGTAAAAAGAAAAGACATATTTATGCTCACCCTTATTTCCACCACAGCGTGGGGTTGTAAATGAGGGGTCTGGCTTCTTCTCCCTCTGCAGGGCCCCCCCTGATCAGGGAGGGTCCCCTGGCAGGGTGACAAGGCTGGTGGCAGAGGACATGTGACTTTCCTCCAAGGTTTCTTGTGGACAGAGAAAGGAGAAGCATTGATTCCCCATCAATTCTTTAGGACCCCAGTGAAACAGCTGCTTGTTTCTCCTAAACAATTGTGCCAAGACGGAAATTGGCTGGTGTCTGTATGGACTTTTTGGATGGGGAAAATTAAGCAGTAATAGCTGGAAAAATAATATGGGCTATGAGATAATAGATGCCTGAGGGATAAAATTAAGCAGTATTTTACAACGAAGGAAGAGGGTTTGGCAATAAATAGTTTGCCTTTGACTTCCTTTTGTTTGCCAGAGGACTGGTGTCGTTTGGGAGAGGTTGTCCTGGGATGTGTTTTCCGAGCAGATGTAGGAAAACAGTGAAGGTGTGGAGGGTTTTCAGTCCCTCCCAAGAAGGCTGGTGCCAGGCTGGGGTGCAGCTCCCACTGCCAGCGTGTTGGATGTGACAGGATGTGACACTGGAGCTGCTGTGTGAAACCCCACCCGTGCAGGGGGATGCTTACAAAAGCGAGGTTTACCAAACAAAATGGGAACAGGATTGGGTTTAAATGCCACAGGGAGCCCAGGAAGGGGCAGTGGTGTGTTCAGCACCCCAGCAGGGTCTGGGTGGAGGTGATTCCCACTCTCCCTGAGTGCTGTGCTGTGCAGAAGCCCCTTCCCAGTAATGCCACGACAGTGGGATTTGGTTTTATTCTGCCATCTCTCCATAATGTGCTTTTCCATAACAGCTCCGGGAGCACCTGGCTAAGGAGGTCATTTGGAAATGCTGTTTTCTCCATTTCGGGTGCCTCATACCACCGTGCCCTTCCACTTGTGCAGTGGGAATGTGCCAAGGTGGGCTGGGAAAACGCCTTGGTTGCCTCCTGGTGCCGGGGGAAACATCCCGGGGAGTGCAGGGCTCGCTCTGCTCCAGGGGCACCATCATGGGCAAGGCTTGTTCCTTTTCACTTTGCATGAGATAAAAACACAGTTCAAACAGAGCTGCAAACCCTAATCCCACCTTCCCAGGGATGGATTTGGGTGCAGCAGGCTGAGATAGGAGATCTTTAGCCCAGGCCAGCTGCTGAGGGCTTTTAATTTCACAAAACTCGGGGAAAAGCCTCCCTGCCACGTGGGAGGATCTGCTCAGCATGGATGGGTCTCGGGAGAGTCCCGAGGTGCAGAGTCCTGGCTGTCCCCAGGAGCTCAGTGGGACTTGGGAATGCTCAGCACCTCTGCAAACGAGGCCAAACTGTCTCGTGCATCCCGAACGGAATCATTAAGTCGCTGTGCATTGAGACTCTGTTTTTATTCACGGAGTGTAATGTGATTCATTTGCCCTTTTGCTCTCGTGTTGAGAAGGCCGTCATCTCGTATGCATCGCTGGCTGCAGGCACAGCTCTGCTTAGTTATTATTTTTAGGGTTTTTGGCTGGGAGGGAACAGACATTTTCATCATGTGCAGAGCGGCCACGGAGCTGAGTGGCCACAAACCCGGTGCTCTCCGAGCCCTGGTGGGGGGAGCATTTAACTGAGCTCAGCTCTCCTTCCCCAAACCTCCTGATGAGGATCCTTTCTCCTCCTCCAGCCCCTTGTGCCAGGGCACTGCTGGAGCCCTTTCACCTCCTCCAGGGCAGTGCTGGAGGCAGGAGGGACACGCTGGGGGAGCAGCATCCTTGGGTGTCCCAGTGACACCCAGTCCCCACCAGCTCCTTGCAGAGGGGGGGTGAAGCTGTTTACTGGGGAACCCAAAACCCCAGGCTCATGGATGTGGCCCAGAATCCTGCTGATCTATGGTGGATTAGGATGGGACCTTGCTCTGCTTGATTAAAAATGGGTGAAGGATACTGTGGGTGCTCACTGCTGCAGGTCTCTCAGTGCAGCTGAACGCAGCCAAGGGAAATTATTCCTCCTTGGAGTTAAAAGAAGAAAGACACCAAGCAGGGCAAGAGCAGAGGATACAAAAAGATGGACAAAATGCAATTTTTTTAAATGTTAGCGGGGGAAGCATCAATTAAGCCACTAATTCCTAAAGAACATTAATGAGTAAAGCAGTTGGAGTCACTACCTCTCGTAGTGGGACAGGCCCAGAGCGCTTCAACTCCATGTGTTGGATCTCCAGCTGCAAAACAAGGAGTCAGAAACTCCCTCCCAGCCCTGAGTGTCGTGGGCAGCCCTTTTTAATCACAAAGCCCTGACCTCTGTCCTGCTGTCAGATTCCAAGTGGTCACCCTGCATGGCCCAGTGACCGTCTCAAAGTCCTCAGGTGACCCTGGGTTTCTGATGCTGCAGGGTCACAGTACATGTGAAAATCAGATTTTAGAAGCAAAGGGCAGGAGGAGGAGAGTTAACTCCTTTCTTTTCTTTTTTGCCTTGTCCTCTTCTTCCTTGTTTTTTTATCTCCCCCCATACAGTTCAGAGCCCAAATCCTTGCTGGGAAGGACCCACAGAAAACAACATCTGAGGCACAGGCGAGGGGGAAGGCAGGAGCTGGGCGCTTAAATTGATGATTTTCTTACACTTTGTCGATGGGGAGGCATAAAGGAGGGTCAGGTGTGGATAAAGATAAGGGAATAGGGTTTTCAGGAGAGCTTGGAGCGGGGAGCAGTTTGGGAAAGGGAGGTTTTTAGCCTCCAACGATTTGGGCAGACAAAAGAGGTGGAAGCAGGGAGGTAACAGCGCCGACCTTCTCCGCTCTTTGTTTGCAAGAAATGCACAAATCGCTGCTGATATTGCTGAGTGCTTTCCTGCTGCTTTGTGGCTTCATTTGGAGCTGCAGCCGTTCCGAGCCTGGTTCCTGACTTCCAAAAAAAAAAAAACCAAAACCCAAACAACCAAATAAATCCCGGCCGATGGAATTGGAACCGTTCCCTCCGCTGGGAGGACCGGGTCACCAACACCTTCACCTTGCATCAACCTGAGATCCTGGGTGGATTTGGTAGGGATTAGTGCCTTTTGGAGAGTTCTAGAAAGGTCAGAAACAGCAAAGAAGCTCTGATAGCAGTGTAGCAAGCAGCTGGCTGCGTTGGGTTTCATTTTACTGCCATAGTAACACCAGGAGCCTCGGTGTCAGTACCGTGCCCACTGAATGGCAGTGCCCCCGTCTTTTTGTCGAGAGACGAGCCCATGAGAAGGTATTTTCTTCCTGAAGAATTTCTCGGAGGCAGTAATGGGCTTTTTGGAGGGTTTGGTCCTCGTACCCAGGGATGTAAGGTGGGTGATTTACAAGGCACTGTGCAAATGCCAAATTGTTAGGCAGAACTGCTGCTGATTTAGAAGGCAGTTAAAGCTCTGAATGTGCCAAGTGCCAGTAGAGTGTTTCTACAGATGGAATAACTGGAAATATTGGAGAGATTCCAAAGGTTTAATCAAATTCAACCAGGTTTTTTTCCCCTTTTTCTTTTTTTTTTTCTTTTTTTTTTTTTTTTTAAAACTGCAGAATTCTCTGAGGGATGCAGGTTGAAATAGTAGATTATTCCACTGCCTTCAGTACCGTGGGGGAGATTTTTACAGATGAACATAAAGCAAACACACGAGACTTTGAAGCAAACACATAAGTGGGTCTATAAACGAGGGCTGGAGCAGCAGTGCCCTGAAATGCTGGACCAGAGTAGGGAACATCTCAGATATCCTGGCAGGAGGCTCCTTGGAAGCAGAATGAAGAGTTTCCAGTCCCTCAGCACAAAGGGAAGTAGCAGCCACAGTTTCCCTGGTCCAGTTCCGCTGGACCCAGGCGGGTTTTGGTGGGATTCTGCCCATCCTCTCCATGCTCTCAGCACAGTGCTGGGACGTGCATATGTTTCTGCACAGATGCCCACCTTCCTCTAGTCTTGTTGACAGCCTTTCCAAGGCTTCTTGTTTAGCCAGACCATATGCGCTTGGGCATGGAGATGATGGGATGTGGAAAGAGCAGCGCGTTATCCTTGGGCTGCAAACACCATCAGGAGCAATTCCCAGCAAATTTTTCCCAGTGCAGAGATCCAGATCTGCCGGTCCCGCGTCGCCGGGCACGCGGAGCCATCGGAGCTGATTTCTCCCCTCGTTTGTCAAAACCAGGTTCCAGCAAGCCATTTCCCTTTGTTCTATCCCCAAAGCAGCTCTCCCTGTCCTCTCCTTGAATATTCATCCAAAGCATGGATGAAGGCCAGCAGGGAGAGGGGAAATGGTGTCTCCAGGTGAGGCTTTGCTGTTGAGGTGGTGTGGGACCGAGCTGGGGAAGGGGTTGGAAATTTTTCCATGGGATTTCCCTGTTGGGAACAAGAAAATGAAGAGCCCATCCCCATTTCTGGCAGCAGGGTTTTGTTTGGGGTGAGGTGGCAGGGCCAGGGTGTGGCTGTGAGGAAGGAGCAATGCTGGGACAGCGCTGGAGCTTTTACCTTGCTGGGTGGAGGTTTTTAAGCAACATTTTTGTGTTTTGCCTAAAATCAGATGGCCTGTTTGGATCCATTAATTGTCATGTATTTATTCTTGTAAGAGAAGAAGTTTCCTGCTTTTCCTGGAGTGTTTGGTATTGATCCTGCCTGGAGTTGGGGCCGTCCCTCCGAGGCACTGCCCTACTCATGGCACGGACCCCGTGTGGCTCTGTGCAGTGTTTCTCATGGAATAAATCGCTCCAAAGCCATTAGCCTCAATGCCACAGTCTGCTGCTCCTGCTTTTCCTGCCCCCACCTCCACCCTGCCATTGATCCAGCCCGCTCCCTGTTTGCTGCAGTCAGGGCTGCCTCTGCCGCTGCGCACAAATTGCCTTAAAATTGAATTGGTTAAAACCATTTCATAAACGTTCCCTCCCCTTCCTGATCCTGGCCACTGCGCCAGCCAGAGCTGGAGCTTTCTTGTGATTTTACCTGGCCAAGGGGTGGGGCAAGATTCCCAATTTTGTGCGTGTGTTTGTGTGGGTGTTTTTTTTAAATTAAAGTCAGTGTAAGAATTAAAACTGACGTGATTATAGGAAGCAGGTCCCTGAAGAAGCTGTTGTCTATGGATCTGTGTCCTAGGTGGTGTATCCTGTTCAAAAGATGTCCTGGTGTGCCTCAGCTCCTCTTGGCTTTGCAGGGATTAGGATTCACTCTGTGCCATGTGCCACCAGCCCCTCTGAGATGAGAGCTCTGGTGCTCGTGCTGCTGTGCTGGGCAGTGCTCTGGCAGCTTCGAGGCACCAGGATCATTGTTTCCCTGCTGCTGTGGTTGTGGTGTGAGCAGAGGCAGTTTGGGGATGTGGAGTTGTGGTATTTTTGGTATAACACCCCGGGGTACAGCAGGTCCACAGCGGGATGCTGGTGATGCTCGGGATTTTGGAGCACATCACTCCCAAAGCCCCTGGGGATTGCAGGGAGGAGGTGAGCCCACGCTCCATCCCTGGAGCTGAGGAGATGTGCTCACCCACAGAGGTGTGGATGCCTCTGCCCAGGGCTGCAGGAGCACTCTGACCCAGTGACATAGGAACTCTCTGTGTCAGACACATCCAAACCCATCTGTGCTGATGCCAAAAAGTTTTTGTAAGGTCTGTGGAAAGAAGGCTTGGAAATAAGAAACGGTTTTGCAGGTAGCTCTGAGTGTCACCCCGAAAAGGTGTGTTTGTACAAAAGGTGGCACGGTGCTCCCGGCAGCTGGTGATGTTCCATTGTTCCTCATTCAGCAGCCATCCCTCCAAACTCCTCTTCACTCCAAACACTCTCACAAGAGCCCTTCTGCAGCAACGTTTATCTCGAGTGCTGCTATATCAGGATCCATCGATCTTGTCATAAGATCGTCTGCACCCGGTCGAAGCTCTGAGAGTGGAAAAGTGACACGAGCTCTCTGTTCCTCTGGGCCTGGTCTTTGGTGCTGCCAAGAGGCCGGCTCAGGGTTGGGACTTGCTTGGATCTTCCTTGTGGGGTTCCCCATCCCAGAGCGTCCCCATCGAGGAGGGGCCCAGCCCAGCGAGATCATCTCTCTCCAGGAGGTGCCCAGGACACAGCTGAGCCTCAGTCCTCTGGCACCCTCTCAGCCAGCTTGCAAATCCTTGTGGAAATCTGCCTGAATTCAGTCTTCTCCTAGGATTCCTCCTTCCTGCCCTTGCCCAAGGGCTCTTGGTGCTGCAGTCTCTGCCTCTGGAACACCCCTTGCATCTCCTGGGGAATATCCTGGCTGGGCCTTCCCAACATTTGCAAGTTTCCTCTTGTTGTCGCACTGAAAGTGGTTTGAACAAGCTCCTGCAGGAATATTTTCCATGCCTGCAGATCCTCCTTAAACTCTTCCCTAACATCTTGTCTGCAGGAGGTGATGGCATGAATGGAGAGCAGACACATCTGGAGTTGTGAAGCCTCACTGTGCCCTCACCCTGTGACCTCTCTGCCTGCTGTGGCTCCTCCACCCTTGTCTGTTGATGGCAGATATGGTGCTGCTGCATCCAGTAAATCTTTCTGTGTCGTGACACCTGTACATGTTTCTTCTTTGGGTGTTTCTCATATGATAACGATTTTATGAAATTACTGTGGTTAATGGTGGTGGGGCCCTGGCCCAGAGAAGCTGTGGCTGCTCCATCCCTGGAAGGGTCCAAGGCCGGGTTGGACGGGGCTTGGAGCACCCTGGGATAGTGGAAAGTGTCCCTGCCCTTAGCAGGGGGATGGAATGAGATGTTCTTTAAGGTCCCTGCCAGCCCAAACAATTCTGTGAGTCTTACTGACAGCCCTGAAGCTCACCCAGAGAACCTAACACCGGTGGTGCAAATTTATTTGCACATTTTACTTCAGACAGGGCCACCTTCGAGTGCAGACAGCAATTTCAGTTTCTGCTCAGGTGTTGTCATTCCTGTTGTGCTGTCAGGCAGGAGGTGGCCGTGCTGCTGATGCCTGTGTCAGGCTCAAACCAGGCTCAGCCATAAACCTTCCATCAGGAAATCCTTGGTTTACTCCTGCTCTGGGGCCAGATCGGAGCTGGAGGTGAGGTGCTGCTGCCAACATGTTGTGGTCCCAGCTCTACTTCTCATCCTCAAACTCTTCCTTTACATCTCTTTTAAAATGTTATTACCCCTGGAGACTGATTTCCTTTCTCCTCCCCAAAAAAAGAGAAGGAAATTTGCACGGACAATGTTGTTTGTTCTACAGAACTGACCTCGTGTGGCACAACCAGATGCCACCCCAGATCTGCTTGGGTTTGCTTGGCTGTGTCATCCTGCCCTTGCTGGAGAGGACAGGACAGGGAATGATACAAGGTGCAGCCTGAAACCCCTCTCCTTAGGGGCCTCTGAACTCGGCCAAACTGAGTGCTCCTCGCTGAGGTTTTCAAAGGAGAGAGATAGAATCCCACCCCAAAATGAGATTATAAACCTGAATCTCCTCTTGTGGGACAGGTGCCCCAAAGAACGATGTTTTTGAGGCTCTCTCTCAGGTTTTCCTCTTTTTTTCAGATGGAACAGAACATTTCTTTCCAAGGAAATGGAGAAAACATGAACTGTCTCTCCCACTCAGTACTGATTCTTTTGTCAACTCCTGGTGGTTGTTCCCCTGCCCTGGAGAGGACAGGGAGGCCCTGGGCTGTCCCTGGAGCCATCCCCCACCTGGGACCTGCTTCTGCTCTTCCCTCCTCTCCTTCCCCTTCCCAAACCACCCAGGGCTTGTCCTGTGGCTCTTGGCCAGACAAGGAATTTAGTATTCAGGAAGTTGGGAAGTTTGACTGTCCTTGGTCTAATTAGTTCCTTAAGCTCAGGGGAGCTAAGATCACAGTTCAAATGGCTGTAATTTGAGTGAGCTTGAGACAATGGGAGAGGATTAAGTAGCAAAATTGTGTCTATTACTTCGGCCAAAAAAAAAAAACCCCAACTGTTCAATTTGAGTAGAATATATAATTTTCTGAGCATGAGGGTTAGGTATTAATGTGGGCTTGGCAGAGTTCATCATTTGTAAGACTGCACTGAGAGTTCTTCACGTGCTGAGATCTGAGATCAAGGCTGGAAGTCGAGCACAACTTTTCGGAAATTCTCCTCCGAACAAATAATTGGCCTTATCAAAGAGGTGACTGGGGAAGATTTAATTGCTTATTTTTGTAGGAGGTCCTCTTAAATGGTCTCCTGGTCTTAAATCCCGTGGATATCTGTAAAATTTTGGAGGTGGCTTTTCTCAGAGAGAGGGCCTGCAAGTGTCTGCCTCCCTTTTCCCAGACTCAGAGCTTCGCTTAAGGGGATCCATCTCCAGGGATCCATCCCCTCGAAAGGGCGTGGTAGAAAGACAAAAACCCAAACACCCAGGGGATTCAAAATAATGCAGCCTGGAGTGAAAGCCTTCGCTTTTTCCTGTCTCTCTCTTGGCAGCAGATGTTGGAATCCAGGTGTTTTGCACAGAGAGGGCTGCAGCAGCCGCAGCCCCAGCAATGTGCTGCGTCCCTGGGAGTCCCAAGCAGTGTTTTCATGCTTTTAGTGGTATTGTGCAAGGCATGGCTGAGGGACAAAATCGTTCTTTGCCTATCTAGGATGGGTAAATGGTGTATTTTATCTTTTTTTTTTTTCTTTTTTAATATTGTGTGCCTGCATCTGTTCCGATAGGGGAAAAACAATGCTAATTGGAACATTTGAAGGGGTTTGGAATAAACGAGAACAAACATTACCAGGCTGGGAAATTTAAAGGGAATTTGGTCGAAATACGAGTGGCACTTTTAGTCAAAATATCTTGAGTTTAAGGACTTCCAGGAGGGGTTTTAGTTGGCTTAAACTTGAGCGTGGTGAGAATAAAAGGCCTTTGGTGGTCGATTTCTGCATTAGCTGAACTCGCAGGGCAGTGGGAGAGCATGGGTTGGATCATGGAATCATTTAGGGTGGAAAAACCCTTTAAGATATTTGAGTCCAACCATTCCTCCAGCACTGCCAAGGCCACCACTGAGCCATGTCCCCAAGTGCCACATCCACACAGCTGGCATGGGGACTCCACCACTACCCTGGGCAGCTGTGCCAGGGCTGGACAACCCTTTGGGTGAAGAAATTTTCCCTAATATCCAACCTAAACCTCCCCTGGCACACCTTGAGGGCAGGGTTGTCCTGCTACCACCTTTTATTTCCTTGTAAAGAAGTCAGGATTGAGCATTGCATAGATAATACATAAAAACCACCCAGTTTTGTCCTTTCTTGCTGTCTCATCGATGTCTGTGACCTGTGAGGGGTTGATAAGGTGTTAGATCAGCAGATCCCTGCTGGAACCGTGTCCTCCCCATGCCAACCATGATTCCAGGGAGCATTAAATAGGGCTTTTTTTGCTGCAGGTACTCGTGCTGCTCTGGGGAATGTGCTGAGGTACCAGGCGGCTGTGGTTGCATTTTCTGCGTGGATAAAGAGCTTCCTGCACGGGCACATTTAGGACTTACAAAGCTTTTGGCTGAGAATTTGCTGTGCAGGGCAAAGGGGCAACAAAACACCATAATGCTGCCTCCAGTCTCCTTTGAAGTCTGGGCAGAGGTCATGTTTACGGGTGTTTTTTTTAATTTTGGCTTATTTCTTCAGGTCTGCCCTTTTTTTCCCCCTCTAACCTTGTGCTTGCTTGGTTCTCCTGCTGGCCACCTTTAAATCAACCAGGGAACGATGCACTGGCTTCACCAGCATTTCATTTATTCCTCTTGTGTTGGCTTCTTTGCTTGAAACCTCTCAGTAGGCAAGGGGTTAAACAGCATCCTCATGGTTCTTCCAGTTACCCCATCAGGACTGTTTAAAAATTAGCTTCTCCCCACTTACTGCACTATAATTAGGATACAGGAGTTGTGGGGAATGATTTCACAAAGTGACTTGGTGTACTCGCCCGTGCACCCCAGGGAGCCAGGCAATTATGCATACATAATTCCACTCTTTGAATATTTTCTCTTTCTCTGCATAATTTCTCTCTATTCATCTTTCCAGTGTCCTTCTGAGATAAACTTAGAAGTCTCAGCTTTCAGAATTTAAAAAAAGCTCCTGTGCCTGCATGTGCACTATTTGCATTTAAACCAGCAGCCGTTCTCTGGGAGGGGAGAGGCCGGGGAGGAGGGCAGGGAGCCCATGGAAGGAAGCAGGAGAAGCCCTTCAGTGCTTCAGGAATCACAGAACAGAATCATGGAATTGTTCATGGTGGAAAAGCCCTCTCAGATCGAGTCCAGCCACTCCCTCAGCACTGCCAAGGCCACCACTGACCCATGTCCCCAAGTGCCACATCCACAGGGCTGTTAAATCCCTCCAGGGATGGGGACTCCAGCACTGCCCTGGGCAGCTGTGCCAGGGCTGGACAACCCCTTTGGGTGAAGAAATTTCTCCTCAAATCCAATCTAAACCTCAACAAAAGGTCAAGGCTTTGACTAACCCAATCTAGTGAAAGATGCCCCTGCTCGGAGCAGAGGGGTTGGTTGGGATGATATTTAGGGGGTTCTCTCCAGGGATGTTTTGGAGCTGCCCCTTTCAGGGGTGTGTTTTGATTCTCATGCCTTGTGTGTGCTGTTCTCAGGCAATCCATTGCAGCCTGGCAGGGAAACACAAGTGACTGCAGCATCTTTTCCCTGCTCCAGTCAGTTTATCTCTATAAACTTGCTGTTGACATGATGCAATTTCTCCTGGTTGCAGTGTAGCTGTAGAGCAGCAAAGTTGTGATAAAAGACAACTTGTTGAAGGGATTCTTTGTCATACTCACGATTCATCTACAATTGCTTTTTTTCCCTGGCCAGGAGTGTGGTGGTGCTTTGCAATTATCCCTGCATTTGATGCCTGTTCCTTCTTTTTTCCCCCCCTCTCTTTCTTCCTGATTCAAGTTCCCCATTCATTCTCTCTTCCTTTTAGCTTCTTCTCTTTTTTTTTTTTTATTTTATCCACCACCTTCTCAAGGCACTGAAGCTGTAACTGCTTTGCTGTGGTCTGAGGAAAAGCCACTGTTGTACTTCCCAAAGAAAGCTCATTGTGTAGTGCCATGAAAAACGGTTTAAACAACACAAGGGAATAAAGGCACCACATTTCTCTGAAAGTCTCTCTTTTCTTTCCCTTTTTTATTTTTTATTTTTTAAGGAATAATACATAAGCTGCTAGGAGAGGGCAGAAATGTCTCCTGCTTCTCTCTGGTCGTGCCTGTCAGGCTGTGAAATTCTAAGGAAACCTGCGTTTTACATGGGAGCTTGAAAGCTGGACACCCTACCTCCAAACCTCTGCTGTTCTCGGCGTTATCCTCATAAAGCCTAACAAAAAAATCCTCAGATTGTTCCCAAACAGCCCAGAATCAAAGCTCACAAGGCAGTAGTGTAATTACTTGCTTTCTTTTTTGGTGCCAGTTTATTGCCATCTTATGTAAGACACTCCAGCACGTTCAAAGGGGCTTTTTAGCAGTGAGAGCTCAGTGATTCCACTCTCAGCAGAGTTACTGGGGGCTGGCAGCAGGACAGGGATGGGTTTGGATCCTGGCTCCAGTTCTGCAAGCAGGCAGAGGCCCTCGATGTGCCAGAGCCATCCCTGCTCAACCCATCCCTGCTGGATCCCTCTCGGCCCCCCCAGCCCCTGGTACAGGCTGGTCCCACCTGCAGCACCTCAGCCCTGGCCTTTCCTGGGCCAAAAAGGCTTTTTGAGGCACCATTTCAAATTTATTTAGTTAGTTAGTCAGTTGTGTGGATGTGGCTTTTAAAATTAAAATTATTTTAAATTATGTATTTATATTATATTTTATGTATATTTTTATATTTTTTATTTTATATATAGTAGATACTATATATCTAGGACATATTTATCTGTTTATATTATGTATTTAGAAGTCACATAAAATTAATGACACCTTAAGGAAATTAATGGGGTAATTATTATTATACCTGTTATTATTGCCATTATCATCACCATCCCTATTCTTTTCCCTCATCATCATTGTCATTATCACCATCATTCCTGGTTTTTCCCTGTTGGCAGAACCTCACCCAGCTGTGTTGCTGAGCCCTGGGGTGGTGAGGAATGATCCATGTCTGTCTTAGGGTCAGGGAGTGCAGGGCACTGCTGCCTCCTGGTTTAATAGGAAGATCTTTATCCACAGGGATTGCTCCAGTGAGCCTTGTCCTCTGCCCAGCACATGGTGCTGGGAGAGAAAAAAGGGGAAAAGAGGGAATTTTTGGGGGGAATTTTGTCAGCTCTTCCCACCTTTGCTCAGCATGGCCACTATGGCATCACACTGTTGAATAAAAGGAATTTAAAATTCAATTCTCTCTTCACCGCTGATGGACGTGGACAGTGAATATCCACTGCTCCCACTTCCAAGTTTGGTTACTTTTCCAGTGATTTCTTTCCCACTCATACAGCTCTGAGGGAGCTGGGAAAGGGGCTCAGCCTGGAGAAAAGGAGGCTCAGGGGGGACCTTGTGGCTCTGCACAACTCCCTGACAGGAGGGGGGGGTCAGGCTCTGCTCCCAGGGAAGAGGGACAGGAGGAGAGGGAATGGCCTCAGATTGTTCCAGAAGAGGTTTAGATTGGATATTAAGGAAAATTTCTTCATGGAAAGGGCTGTCCAGCCCTGGACATGGTCCCTGAAGGGATTTAAAAGCTGTGTAGGGGTGGCACTTGGGGACATGGGTGAGTGGTGGCCTTGGCAGTGCTGTGGGGGTGGTTGGACTCCAAGATCTTAGAGGGCTTTTCCTTCCTAAGTGATTCCCTGGTTGTCTGATTTTATGGCTTCAAACAATGATGCAAATTTGGTGCAGCTTAAACACAGAAGAGGGAAGTTCAAACAAAGTAGCTCTTTAATTGAAGCTAATAAAGAGGAAATGTTTATTTTGCTCATATCTGTCTTGTGCTTTTCTTAAGCCTGAAGCTGCACCTAGATCTTCTTGTGTTTCCATGTGAACATTTATTCCCATTTCTGTTTGTGCTCTGCTTCCCCAAAACACAGGCAGAGTGCAAGGGTAGGAATGTTCCTGCCTAGCAAAGCCACTTCTGTGGAGTGAAATGCAAATGTTGTTTTGTTTCCAGTAGTGCTGCAGCCAGCGGTGATTATTTTAGTGGTAACACCCAGAAGGAAAATCGCCCTTGGTCCTCACGGTGTGTAAGTGTCAGCTTTAAAGACAGGGGCAGAAAATTGGGAAGTGATGGAGAGTTTGTGGCTTGGTAGGGAGGAAATCCGAGGTGGATTTGCTGCAGTCTCAACCATGTCTGTCACCAGCCCATGGAACAGGTGACAGACACTGCCCAGGAGCCACAGAACTGTTGTTCTGATCTAAACTGCACAGAGATAACCATGAGCTGAATTTCTGTCATTTCTCCTGCTTTTCATCCCGGATTCTCCAGCAGGACTCTGGGAATGCCTTTGTGGAGCTGAGACAGGCTCTTCCTGCTGAAAAACAATTTTAGAAAAACAGGCCCAAGCAGTTGAAGTCGGGACTTGTGATCCCAACCACAGCATCCGTGGATTCATCACCTGAGGGGTTTCGAGACCCGAGGAGGTGTTGGGGACACGGGGACCGTGTCCAGCCTGGTGACACACGTGTGGCTCACGTACTCGAGCTGCTCTGGCCAGGCTTGCCCAGAATTGCCAATCTGAACTCCACGGAGTACTTTGGAAGCTGCATCTTGGCAAGCGAGGGTTGGTGACAGATGCTCACTCTTTGTTTTTCCCGGGATAAATACGGTCAGGCTTTTGGAGGTTGTTATTATTAGCATCGGCGTTCCAGGCTTTTCAGGACAAAGTGCCTCTGCCACGGCTCCTCTCCTCTGGACAAGAAAGGCATAGAGGGGCTGGAGAGAAGGGAATGGAGCTGGGGAAGGGGCTGGAGCACCAGGAGCAGCTGAGGGAGCTGGGGAAGCAGCTGAGATCAGCAAGTCCAGCCATCAACCCACCACTAAACTACGTCCCCACTCATTTTTTGAACACTTCCAGGGATGATGACTCCTCCACTTCCCCCCAACAAACTTTCCTGGAGAAAAGGAGGCTCAGGGGGGACCTTGTGGCTCTGCACAACTCCCTGACAGGAGGGGACAGCCAGATGGGGTCGGGCTCTGCTCCCAGGGAACAGGGACAGGAGGAGAGGGAACGGCCTCAGGTTGTGCCAGGAGAGGTTCAGGTTGGATACTGGGGAAAAATTTCTTCATTGGAAGAGTGGTTAATCATTGGAACAGGCTGCCTGGGGTAGTGGTGGAGTCCCCATCCCTGAAAGTGTCCAAAAACCGAGTGGATGTGGCACTTCATGATATTCTTTATTTGTCATGGTGGTGTCCAGGCAAAGGCTGGACTTGGTGATCTTGGAGGTAATTTTCCAGCCTTGATGATCCTGTGCTTCTCCTCTGCTTTCTCCACTGGTTCAGCCTTGGATTCCAGCCTGCTGCCTCCTCAGCTGTCTCCCAACCCCTGCTCCTCCTGCTTTTTCCCGGTGGCACAGATTCCCGGGAGCTTGTAAGGTTTTTAAACATTTTCTGCGACAGCGCTGTCACCCACGGGAGACACGGCATTCCAGCTCTTCCTCCACAGCCTACCTGGCAGAGGGAAAGCCTCTTCCCAACAATCCTGCAGACACAGCCTGTACCCAGCAGCTCCCCAGCCACGTGGGGCCGTGTTTGGCAGGAATAGTGCTGCACGATGTGCTCTCATTATCTGAACTTGCACGACCTATTTCTGCCGCGGCATCTCGCGGTCGGTGGGAGGCAGGAGCACGATGTTTGTTTCCTCACCTTGTTTGCTTCCCTTGGAACTGACACAGGGTTTAAACAGAGCATCTCCCTGGGCATGGATTGCCTATCCAGCTGTTTGTTCCCCTCGGTGTTACTCTGCTCCTCCTCCGGTTTCCGTGCCTGTGTTGTGGCACCTGGTGTGTCCTGCCACAAATTAGACCCCGTGACATTTTCACAGCAGGGATGAAATGGTTCCTGTGGGGCTCTGAGCATCACAGGGCTGGATCCTGCCCGAGATCCACAGGTGACAACAGGGAAGGTGATGGCAGGGGTCTGGCGAGCTGAGATGGTTACAGGTGGCTGTTGTTTTAAACCTGGGTTAACAGGTGAGATTGAGTAATTAACGACATTATGAGGTACCATCAGCAGCATCAATAAGTTGTTGCTTTGGTTCCTAAAATGCTGCTTAGGGGAGGTCATTCCTGCTGGGATGCTCTTGCCTGTGATCCTGGTGGAGTTGCTGGTGCTTGGTGTAACACAGCATGGGAATCCCACTTGGTCACCCAGCACCAGGGTTTGGAAAACACGAGGTCAGTGTGAGTTAGTTAATATTTGACATCTCTTTCATTTGACAGCCCTTTCTCCTGACAGCAGGAGTGGTTCTGGGGCAGGGATGGCAGGAGGGGGGGAGTGTTTCTTCCCCTGGGTTCCTGCTGGCTTTGGGGCACAGGGGGATAGCCTGGAGTTGTGAGAATATTGAGTGAGCCACACACAGCCCCTCTGCTCTGGAGCCAGGCTGGGAGAGCTGGGGATGTCCAGCCTGGAGAGGAGAAGGCTCCAGGGAAGCCTTTACAGCTCTTTCCAGTGCCTAAATGGGCTCCAGGAGAGCGGGAGGGGGACTGGGGACAAGGGATGGAGGGACAGGACACAGGGAATGGCTTCCCACTGCCAGAGGGCAGGGATGGATGGGATATTGGGGAGAAATCCTTCCCTGGGAGGGGGGTGAGGCCGGAGAGGCTGTGGCTGCCCCTGGATCCCTGGAAGTGTCCAAGACCAGGTTGGACAGGGCTTGGAGCAACCCTGGGATAGTGGAAGGTGTCCCTCCTCATGTCAGGGGGTGACAGAAAGTGATCTTTCAGGTCCCTTCCAGTCCAAACCATTCCGTGATTCTGTGGTTTGCCATAGAGGGAATTTCTCTTTTCCAACTGCATCGTGTGCAATGTGGACACTGATATTTAGGATGTGCCAAAGGCAGGCAGACCAGAATCCCTTTTTTTATCACAATACTCTTTGATTAAGATCATTACAGCGACTGGGAGCAGCACTGCTGGTACGAGTGAGTTGGTATTTCTGTCTCACAGGCTGCAGCTCAGCGTTCAAGCTGTCAGCCCAGATGCAATTTAAAAAAAAAAAACAAAACCAACAAAAAACCGAAAAAAATAACAGAAAACCGAAAATGGTTTTCATCCATTGAGCCATTTTAGAGCTGTGGTTTTAAAAAGTAGATTCTAACTTGCTGGGGAGTATTTTTATGGATATGCAGCTACGTGTTGTAAGATTTTCAAGAAAAATCTCTCTTGTACATCTTCAGTTCTTTAGTTTGTCACGTGAGAAGGGGCTCGTGCCTGTTAAAGGGACCTTTGGTGGGGAATTGGTACCAAACACAGCTTCTCTTTGACTACTATTTTTAGTCCAATTTAATTTGCCACTCAGAACTGGTTTTTTGCTTGTTTTGAACAGCTGTAAAAAAAAACGGGAACAATGCAGTGTCTCGAAGCTTTGCATTTCCAAGCAAATCAACACCGTTTAATGCAATTTAATTTAATTTAATGCAGTGGTGACATCGTGCAGGTAAATCAGAGCAGGAACTGTAGCAACTGTGAATGTGTAAGGGTGGACTCGGGAAAATATGGACAGATTGGATAAATGGTAAAAGATAACGGATGTGGTGAATCCTTAAATGCTCAGAAATTGAGAGACTGGCTTAAACCATGCGATTTAAAAAGCAAATCCTGATTTCTTCTATGTGTGTGCTGGGTTTTTGAGCTTCTAAGTCGTACTTGGTTCATATTTTCAAGCATTTCTTTGCACTTTGGTGGGCCAGGCACAGGCTTTTGGTTCAGGTGAGACTGTCAGGTCTCGACTCCAGGAACTCAAGCATTGGGAAAGACACCAAACAGTCAGAGCTGATCACACGAGGCGAGCTGGAAGCACTAAATTTAGATTGTTTAAAATCCTTCCCCTGTGCAGTGCTGCTGGATTGTTAACCGAGGTGAAAAACCCATGGAAGTCCTTTTGAGTTCCAAATTGATTGCATCCTTTTAAATCCGAGCACAAATTCCGTGGCGCTTCACCTCCCTCCCACAATCAGGCCCAAAGAGTGAGAGGAACGCTGTCATTTTCCTCCCCAAATCTATCCAAAGAACAGATATCAGGGGATCTGTTAATGAAATATTGGCAGATCCATGCCAGGAGAAGCAACAGGAAGAGAAATCTGTGCTGGTAGACAGGGGAGTTGCAGCAGTGACCTGACACAACTGAGCCAATTCAACCCAGAGATCTGGTTGCTGTTGAGAGAAAATATTCCTGGCTCCAGGAAAGGAGGGCGAAAACCCTTTAGTGGGATGGAGTTGCACCATCTGTGACACCTGCATTCAGTGCTGGGCACGGGGGATAATAGGGAGCGAGATTGTACAGCAAAACATGCGTCATTTACCTCGGGATAAAGAGGTTTAATTTCTGAAAGGCTCTCAGCACATCTTGAAGTAAACGGGAGCCAAGGACGTTTGTCATCTGGCAGACTGAGGCACGGAACCGGGCTTGAGAAACCTTGCAGGGCCTGCACATGGAAATTTCTTGCCTTTCTGTGGGCTGGTGGATTCCTGAGGGAGCCTGGCTGCACCTGGAGCTGAAAGGTGGGTGAGGGGGTCAGAATCACCACTGGGAGATGTTTTGGCCCCGTTCCTCCCCACCCTGGTGGTGTGTTGTCTGGGTGTTCAAGTGGCAGCTCGTGGGCATTCCCTGCTCTGGGCCATTTTGAGTACCAGAGCAGCTTGTGAGGGGTTATCTCCTTGATGCAGGCTTCTCTATTAAAGAAAAAAGGCCAGGAAATGTTTAATATTCTCAGATTTTAAAGATGTCTTCAGTTGATGTGAGCCCTGGTAGTCTCCACCTTGAGCTGAGCCTTTCAGTTACTCCTTTGCTTCCTTGGATCTGGGGGTTTTTTTCACAGAATCACAGCATCATTAAGGTTGGAAAAGACCTCTGAGATCAGCAAGTCCAGCCATCAACCCACCACTAAACCACATCCCCACTCATTTTTTGAACACTTCCAGGGATGGTGACTCCTCCACTTCCCCAGACAACCTTTCCCAATGCTTGGCAACCCTTTCCATGAAGAAATTTATCCTAAAACCCAACAGCAGCCTCCTCTGGTGTGACTTGAAGCAACATGAGCAGCCTGCTGTCAGCTGGAGAGGACAATTCTTGGCCCAACCCCCTGTAAGTGTGTGTGGTGTGGGGAAGCTGAGCTGTGGCTGTCCTCCAGTCCAGGTTTCCACTCTTCCAGACATCTTTTTCTGGGCACAGTCGTTCTCCTGCACACAGGTGCTTTGCTTTTTCCCTTGGATGGGGTTTTCCTGGTGGTTTGGCAGCCAGGGTGACAGCACAGCCTCTGTGTGCCCTGGCTGGGGTTGGGTGCAGAATCAGAGCACTCCAGGATGCCTGGGTGTCTTGTCCCAGGGGATTCCCACCTCTTCCAAAACCCATTAAACATAAGTGGGGTCTGTCATTTCAAGCAAGTTATTCCCAGACAAAGAGCAGTGAAAATGTTTTATGGACTGAATCACTGTGAGTGGTTTAATGGCTTCTTTTCTACAGCACTTAATTCTTGCTGGGATAAGTCACTCCTCTGGCAAGACCTTAGTGGTTTTCGGGTCAGGATGAACCCAAAGCAGAAGCCCTAGAACTCCCCATTGATCCCATAAATTGTTTTAAACCAGGGGTGAACCAGGCTGTAGCTTGCCACTGGAAGAGCTCTGGTTTTCCTACACAGTCATGGAATCACAGGATCATTCAGGCTGGAAAATCCCTCTGAGACTGTCGGATCCAACCACTCCCCCAGCACGGCCAAGGCCACCACTCACCCGTGTCCCCAAGTGCTGGATCCACATGGCTTTTACATCCCTCCAGGAATGGGGATTCCACGCCTGCCTTGGACAGCTGTGCCAGGGCTGGACAGCCTTTTGGGTGAAGGAAGTTCCCCAGTATCCAACCTGAGCCTCCCCTGGCCCAGCCTGAGGCCGTTCCCTCTCCTCCTGTCCCTGTTCCCTGGGAGCAGAGCCCAACCCCATCTGGCTGCCCCCTCCTGTCAGGGAGTTGTGCAGAGCCACAAGGTCCCCCCTGAGCCTCCTTTTCTCCAGGCTGAGCCCCTTTCCCATCTCCCTCAGCCCCTCCTGGTACTCCAGCCCCTTCCCCAGCTTCCTTCCCTTCTGTGGACATGGCTCCAGCCCCGAAATGTTTTTAAATACCGACAAACTTGCAAATAAACCTTTCAGAGCAGAGCCCAAGCCCTCGGAAACGGCGCCAGGGGCTGGCCGAGCTGACAGCTCCTGTTCTCACTTGGGCAGTGACAGCTTCCACCTCGCCGTGCCCAGGCTAAATTGGCTCTTTCTGAAAGCACTCGCATTTCTTGGGGTGCAGCGTGAGCTGTGCAGCCCTGAGCTCAGCACAGCCCATTTATCAGCTCCTGCTCAGAGGGTTTTAGCAGGGACATCATGTGGGTTTAGCAAACGGGCCGGGAGACACCATCCGGCACCTTCCCCATTAACCTCTCCAGCGTGGCGAGCCAAAAGCCATCGCTTTGGATTGCTGCAGGCCTTGTCCTGCTGGGAAAGCAGCCTGTCCCCTGCGCTTTAAATATACTTGGACATGCCAATCCCCATCTTTAAGATCCAGGGTGGGAAAACAGCCTCAGCCTGCAGCATCATTCGCGGCGTCACCTCGCCAGGGTAATAGCCAGGAATCCTCTAAGTGACTTTAAGATGCTGTGCTAATGCCTTTTCCGTCAACAAGAGCCATGGGCACAGCTAGAGGACTGGTTTAGGACTTAATTTATGCACTGCTCTGAAGTTTATTCAGTGGGTTGCTGCTCTTGTCTTGCTTGCTAAGACAAAGGGTGGGTTTTTCACAGTGGTGGCTCGTGTGAGGCCCCAGCTGCAGTGCTG